>PVIA01008018.1:25740-51200 GCA_004024845.1 Tonatia bakeri
CATTTCTCTTATCGTAGCCTGCATTTGTTCATCTAATTTATGTCCAAAGTCAACCAATTCTGTGAGCTTCCTGATCACCAGTGCTTTGAACTGTGCATCTGATAGTTCGGATATCTCTTGGTCACTTAAAAAAAATTGGTTCTGGGACTTTCAATTCTGTGTGAGCCATCTTTTTTATTTTTTATTTTCCTTTGGTTTGTTTGTGGCTGTTATGTAAGGGCAGCGGAGCCTTAGGTGTTCACCAAGGCTGGGCACCCCAGTTGCTGGGTTGTGATGTTGTATGTGGGGGCGGGGTCTCAGAGGGAACAATGGCACCTGCTCCACTCTCTCTAGGACTTCCGTCCCCTCCACTGCCTCCCACAAGCAAATTGGGCCCTTCTGGTGCTGGCTCCTGGGAGGGTGGGCTTGTGCACTTTCTCGGACTCTGTGGGTTTCCCCAAGAAGTCTCCTGTGAGGCTAAGAGAATCTCCTGGCCTCAGCTCCCAGTCAGTCCTCTTAAGCTTTGAAACCTGGTCGTGTGGTCCATGTCGCTATCCGTTTTCGCTTAGTTTGTCTCCGCGCAAATGTGTGACTGTGGACAGCCAGCTGTCTTGAGTCTCTCACTGGGTCTGCTAGTTGCCTCCCAAGCCCAGGGTCCGCCACCGGTCCATCAGCTGCCTTCTGCACCCTGCGCGCTCGCGCCTGCCAGCCAGCGTTTCTTCCCGCTGGGACCCCTCAACCCCTCTCTGCAGGCCTCTGACTTTGCCCCTCCTTACTGGTCTGGATGTACTGTAGTCCGACTTCTGTTCAGTTCATTCTCTCTGTTCTGGTTGTTTTTTGTTTCTCAATTTTTGTTGTTCTTAGTTTTGGTTGCGCGGGGAGGCACAATGCGACTGCCTATGCCTCCATCTTGGCTGGAACTCTGTCTTTTCTTAATATAGATTTGTTTATTAACTCACAGTTCAGTTTCTTATTTATCATTCTCTATGTATATTTTATATTCTGTCAAAATTCTCTAGTGACCTACGGCCCATTGTCGGCTGTATGATCAGAGTCTGTGTGGTTTGAGGACTCTCTCCCCCATTGTCACAGAATGCAGATTCTTTTCACTAGAATTCATTTGTAGCACAAAGTTTAGAAACCTGATTTGTGTGAAAGGGCAAACTTTGAAGAGAAATGACTTCAGTAATGTGAGTAGAGAAGGCATTTCCCCCTTTCATTCTTCCCATTCAATTAATTTAATGCCATTCTAATTAAATTAAACAAAACTTGGAAACTGTATAATTTGAAATGTTTAAGAAGATAAGGATATAATTTAGTTACTGGTCTCTCCTATGGGTGATTTACAGAAAACATTTGTTTATTTCCCAAAGTCTTAACACTGGTGACCGAGATTCCTGCCCAGAGGAATGCTCACAAATGGGCCAGAATCAATATCATGAATGGATGATTTTCATTGTGTTGCTTCCAGATAAATAAAGTAGTGAGTGGTTACACATTACGGAAAACCTGGGGCAAAGCAGGTTAGATGAAGCTCAGAACATTAAGAAGGAATTAGGAACACTTGATATCAGATCATTTCCAGCTATTTTAAAGGGAAAGAGTGATGAAGTGGCAGGAGATGTTTGGTTGTAACCTGACTCAGTGACATGCCTGGTCTCAGACCCTGGAGCAGGTTCATGGTGGGGCCAGCATGAGGTCCACTCAGAGACTTTT
Organism: Tonatia bakeri; assembly: GCA_004024845.1. NCBI lineage: Eukaryota > Metazoa > Chordata > Mammalia > Chiroptera > Phyllostomidae > Tonatia > Tonatia bakeri. Next base: position 27,436 of record PVIA01008018.1, read on the forward strand.
GGCTCTTTACTATATTACAGTGTCTCCTTACTACTTTTTAAATTACTATTCTTAAGGATACCTTAAATCAAAATAATGTACTGATTTTTAAGTTGTTTAGAAACTTTAAATCAGAGGTCAGCATGTATTTTTCTGTAGAAGACCAAAGAACCAAAATCTTATAGACTTTGCCAGTCTGATGTGGTCTCTGTTACATAATTTTCACTTGTTTTTCTTCAGTTTATTTATCATCTATTAAAAATCTAAAAACAAAGCCCTGGCTGGTGTAGCTCAGTGGATTGAGCACAGGCTGCGAACCAGGCATCGTAGGTTTGATTCCCAGTCAGGGCACATGCCTAGGTTGCAGGCCGTGGCCCCCAGCAACCGCACATTGATGTTTCTCTCTCTCTCCATCCCTCCCTTCCCTCTCTAAAAATAAGTAAATAAAGTCTTTTAAAAAATATCTAAAAACAATTCTTGACTTTTGGGCCACACAAAACAGACTATGGGCCATAGTTTAAACTATGCCAAGGCCTGCTTTAAATCATTACTATTTTAGTGGCAGTGTAACTTAGAGCATTTCACTGAATGCATTTGCAGAGACATTGTGCCTTTTGGGGATAGTGATACTCTAGCGGTTTGGAGTTACGGTTCTTTGACTGTGTCACCAGTCACATGGGACTTTTCTGTCTGTACAAGATGAATACATTTTTAGAGCCTCTGAAACCAATGATAAGAATGAAAAGTGATGAAAAGCAATTTGATGCAAATAGAATAGCCCTGGATAGCTGCTCCTAACCTTATTTAACCCCATATACTCACAGAATTCGGAATTTATTTCCTGACAAATGAACTTCTACCTGTAATGCTAAAGAGCCTGGATCAAGAGAGGAGACTGAGCACATTTCCAGCTGCTCCAAATCCCCCTAAATAAATGAAACAAACAGACAAGTCCACTGAATTATTGCTATTTTAAGGAATAGAAACTGCTGAAATGAGGCTCACTGTGATTTTGTATAAGACAATTAAGTGATTCAAGACTACGGAATAATGAAACAATAAATGGTGAAGAAAACTAAAGAAAATTAATATTTTGGGGTAATTTCACCTCAACAATTGTCCAAGTCACTGTAATAGAAAAAAACTATCCTATGAGGAAAAAGAATCCCATGCAAACATGCAAGTAGAGTTATATTAGTTACTATTTACTGAGTGCTTACTATATGGCAGTCACTGTTCTATAGCAGCGATTTTCAATTTTTGCAACTCATGGCACACATAAACTAATTACTAAAATTTTGCAACACACCAAAGCATATACTTTTTGCTGATCTCACCAAAAAGTAGATATAATTTTGATTCATTCATACTAGACATCTATTGTTGTGTTGGCTGTTCTGATTCTTTTTTTATATGACAATCTGTCAGTGCCCTTAAATAAATAGTGACATACTGCATGTTTTAAAAATTCTTGTGGCACACCAGTGTGCCACAGCACACTGGTTGAAAATTGCTGTTCTACACAATCATTGTGATTATTATCTTCACAGATGAGGAAATCGATGAAGAAAGACAATCGGCCTGTATCACCCAAAAGATAAGTGGTCAGGCTGGTATTCAAGTCCTAACCATTGCTATTACTACCTACAAATCCCACATAGCTGGACAGGGAGAAGGATATGAGTCTTAGACACATACATTTTTAATTTATAATGTCAACAAAATGAACAAACTGAACTAGCAAGCAAAAGAGAGAGATTCATAGATAGCAAGATGACAGCTATGGAGGAGAAAAGTAGTGGAGGGATGAGGCAAAAAGGCAAAAAGACTCATGGATGTGACAACAGTGTGGTGATTGAGGAGGGCAATTTAAGGGAGTTAAATGGTAATGGAAAAAATATAATAAAAAATATTATAAAATGTCAACTATGTGTTTAGTAACTTGGCCTTAATTTAATTCATTCAAATAATTCATGAGAAAAAATATATATACAAAGGTGTTTTTTACCTATAAAACTCATACTTTTCTCTGTCAGCTTATAGTAATATAAAATATTATCTTAAGAGTAACTTTTAAAATATCAAAACAAAATCAATCAGATTTGTTAAAATAAATGAAATATAAACAACAGAAGTAGGCATGTAGGTGCTTTAACACATCAGTATTTTAAAAACATGAACTAATCAAATTGAAAAATCAGGCTAAAATATTAAAGAAATTTAAAAATCTTAAGGGAAGAACCACAACCTTAAACAGTGCAATGATCTTAGAGGACATTTACAAAGATAACTTTAAAAAATATACAATTTCTATTTGTGGCAACACTAATATTGTTACACTGAGAGTTTCGGGTACTCTAGTTTTTTTTTTTTAGAAATATCAATTAAGTAAATATGTCAAATGCCAATATGCAAACATTCACTGGTGATAAAGATCACTGTTGCTTAAAAACATCTTATTCTAAAGATGACATCACAGCAGCGTGCAAGTTGAAATAGCTAAAATTATTTCTCTTAAACATATGAATGATATTTTTCTTTTTAATTTTAGGTGATGACATAGCCAGTGGAAATGGGGTTCTTTACCCAGTTGCAAGAGAAGCATTCCCGGAGACCCCCAAATGGGAGGAGTTGTGGTAAGGTTTATTGAAGTTGAAGGAAACACAAAGGGCTATCCTGGGTTTAGCTCCATTCCACTATGGAAAAAGTTCAATCTTGTCTTCATCAGGCCCAGAAATAGGGCCGATGTCCAGACCTTTTGTACTGTTACTTCAGTCCATGTCTGACCTCACCCAGCTAGCAAGTCTGTGTTCTTGGCTATGCTCCAGCTGGCCGTGCCCAGACCCACAGTTGTAGTCTGCACACTGCAAGACTACAGGTGGCTGCTAGGGCCACATGATTGCTGTGGAGAGAGAATACACTAGCAATGGGGCCAGCATGTGTTACCAGGCCAGAGCTAGAGCCTCATCGTTAAGCCTGCTTATACTACCTTGGGCTTGGGAAGAACCAGGCACTCTTTAAACTAATCCACTAACCTGATAAACTTTTGTGGGCTGGAACTGCATCCTCCCCCTAACCAATCCAATTCCTAGATCTTCCAGGGTTCGTGTCCTTTATCCAATAAGATCCTTTGCCCTGGTTAGACTGATAGGCCCTTATGGTCACCATCTTGGCTTCTACTGGGTTGCATCCAGCAGAGGAATTTCTCCTTTATTATCCTATCCTTCCACCCAGTAATCTGCTGTGAATAGATTGGTGGCTTCTTGCAGAGTGTGTGAAAATGTAGTTTTCTAGTGAAGCAGACAGGCTCATTGCCCAATTTAGCTCCAAAGTTTATTAGACTTCTTAATGTCTGATTTCCTTTACTTACTTCCTTTATTAATACCTAGCTACCTATGCTAATAACAGTTTAATAGAAAATATGTCTATGTTTCTCAAATTATCTTATTTTATATAATATGATTTACTTGAAGATTTACAGGGAAAACCAAAAGGCCAGTATTTTAAATGCTATATATATGTTCAGGAACACTGGACCTGGTAGATGGTTCATATAAAGCAATATTAAGACTGAAAGTCAGATTTTGAAAAACAGGTGTAACTTGAAAATATAGAGTTTAAAGATGAAAGAGGAATTCCATGTAGAGTAGAAGAATGTACTCAGAATGAGAAAGGCTACAACCCCAGAAAGGCCGAGTTCAGTTTGGCTTCAGGATAAAATGTGTGTGAAGTTAGTTTGAGATCGCTGAAGAAGGAGGTGGGGCAAGATTGTGGAGTGCCTTGAATAAAAGATTAAGCTCTTGGGTCTGGATCCCATGGGAAACAGTATATGTCTGGGCAGTGGAGTGGTCAAGAGCTCAAGCACTTGAAGCACACAGCCTGACTTGAATTGCTAGCCTCTGACAGCCATGGGAGTTCTTATTGTCATGGTGCCTCAGTGTCCTCATCTTTACTACAGGCACCTCTTGAATTATGTACTAAATGAGATAATTTAGGCAAACCTTTTAGAAAAGGGCCTGATGTATAATAGCCTAAATATCAGTAACTACCTGAGTCTACTCTAATTTATAAAAAACATGTGACCATTTTCATACTCTGATGTTTGTGTCTATGATTAGCAGAAGGTCCTTGCAGCACATGTCAGAGCCTGGGGGACAAAGCATGTGATTGAGAATCAATTATATGGACCCTCCTAGAGAGGGCTCCTCATCCAACACCATTTGTGATCACAGGTCCAGGCCTAGGTCAGGCTGGTTAAATCAAAGCCTGTGCATACCCAAATGTGACCTCTGTCAGCATGACCACCCAAAACTATAGAAAATTTTATAATAACTTATTTGAGCTAAATTTTGAGGATATTCCCCAAAAAAAGATCTCAGTAGATTGAGAAAATGCTCTTGAGAATAGCAGTTTTGCAATTCATTTTATAGTTTAAGGAAGGTACATGAAATCCATTGGTGGTAGATTAAGGAGGCAGGAGAAAACAAAGAGGAAAAATCTCTAGGATTGGATAAAAAGAAATATGGAGGAACACATACTTCTGTTACATTGGTGGGTATGGGTTAGCTAACATTTAATGTTTACAACATGTAGAGATGGCGTGTTGGGAACCATCCTGCCTGGTTTCACAAGCTGTAACCCCTGCCAAGGCTAAGGCTGAGGGAATGACCTTGGAACCGTAAGCCAGCAAGGAGACAAAAGCTTATCTCCCTGGCAGGAGCGCCGCTCCTGCTCCTTTTACTTCACCCTGACTGGTCCCCAATGCTTGGTTGGTTAGTCAATGATGGGTAAGATTCCTCAAGGGGGGAATGGCCTAAGACAGGTAAGATAACATGGGAGACCCTCCAAGGAAGGACTTTGGGGGCTATGGCAAAAGGGGGTGATGACCCTCACCCCTCAGCTTTGACAAAGCCTAAGTGCTCATGGTCTGTGAGAAAATCTCCTTATCTCTTGGTTGCCTTAGTTGCCTTGCTCCACCTAAGCCTGAAACAATGACAGGGTGGTGCAGCCCTGTGCTGAAAAGGGCGGGTTCCCCGGGTGATCAGGCCTAAGAAAGATTATGTAAAGTCCTGTGAAACCTGCTTTGTTTAGAATGCTCTGGGTTGAATGAGAAGGGTCCAAGGAGGAAGTAAGTTTGCTCCTTAAAGTCTTTTACAGCTCTTTGACCCTGACTCAAAATAGACCCTCAGACTTCCTTGTTGTCTATTGTTTGATCCTTTCTTCCTGGCAATGAGTAATGAGCTTTACCTGAATTCTTATGCAAATGAACCCACTAAAAGCCTGCTGGGACAGGAGAATGGCGTGCTCTCCCCTAGGGTGGGTGGCCCGGTGCTCCCCACTAGAGAGAGTGGCAGTTCCGTTTCTACTTCCCCACAGGACTCGGTTGTCTCTGTGCATGTTTTTCTCGTGTGTCGATGAGCCATCCTCAGCATTCTGTAGCCACTGCAGGTTGGTGGTTGTGTCAGTGGTGCATGGGCAACAAGATAACAATCAGGGGTTTTGTGGTCATACTGTGTAGTCTTGTGCTCCAGTGCCAGAAGTTGTGCCTCTGATGGAGTCTGGAAAAGAAATACTCTAACATTTCAAAGGTCTGTTATCCTAAGTGCATAAGAACAATGGACTCACTGAAGGTGAGGATTGACCTATGCTATGGGAGCTATAGACCTGCAGCTTAGCTAACCCCATAGCCTTCCCAGTTATGAATTTGTCATGAGACCATCCCCTGTGGTTACTTTTGGTCATGACCCTCCTGAGCTTGTCAGGTTTATTATGCAGCCCCTTTTTCTTTCACACATACCATCAGAGCATGTACACCATGGTGCCAGGGTGTGTCCAGTGCCCTGCTACACTCTAGGCTCCCTGACACAGGACCAGGCCTCACTCCTGTGTCTGGAGCTAGCCTGGGAGCAAGCTCTTGAGACATATTTGTGTTGCTTATTGAATAAATGAATGATTAGTGAATAAATGAAGCCACCTCAAAGCAGTGTCTTTGGCTAACACCTTCCCTCAGGGCAAGTGTCTGAGTTTTAGGGTGCTATAAGGTCACCATGGCTATCCTGAGAAGACTTAAGACATTTTGAGGAACCTGCAAGAGTCTGAGAGGCTGCAGTGGAGCTGACACCCAGGGGTGCTGTGTTTCTTTATTGATGGAAATCCTTTGGCAGGTTCAGGTGACTCAGAAGTAGAAGGTTCTGGGGGTAGACCCCCATTAGAGACAGAGACCCCTCTTGGTTACATTTCATTCTGCACTCTATGTATGGAACTGTACCAGGAATAATCAGGAAGGGAATTCTAACTAACAATCAGGTAAGAACAACTTTAGAAGCAGGTGGTGACACTGTCTGACATAGCATGAAACTTTCTTTCTCTGTGTGCTGCCAGGCTTCAAAGAATTTACAGCAAGAACTATTTTAAGTATTTTGGTTAAAGCAATAGAGCAACTCCTTGCATTAAATTAAATATGAAATGTTACATATGCTTAAGCTTCTACAATGCTGCTCTTTCTTGAACTTTATTAACATTGTTCTTCATATTTGCTCTGGGTCTGAAAATTTGGCAAGACATTTAAGGTCAAAAGTAACACAGTCAGATTGACTGGCCTCCTTAACCTATCCCCACTTCCACATGTAGCACAAAAGATATGACACTGGTAAATCTGAAAAACCTCAGGCTGCACAACTTTTAAAGCTCAAGAAACATGACTGTAAATGTGGGTGTTCTGTCAAAGGCAACACTTGTGAAAAAGGATAACTGATATGATATGTAGTAGTGGAATTCCTCATTCAATGGTGGTCAAATAAATGCCAGCTTGAGGACTGGTACCTACCAGATGGCATAAGATTCACTCTGGATGCTTCTTGTAGACAAATAAGTGAATTAGCAGAATAGCTCTGGACCCTGCTCCCAATGGTCTGGTGCATGAAGTCTGCAGTGGGCCCAGGGTCTGCATTTTAAGCACTGTTCCTGGCTCATTCCAATGTACAAAAATGTTGGGGGGTAATGTCTTGATCAGAATCACACAGGGAAGACTACTCTTACCTTGACGTTCTTACAGACACTTTTATTTTTAATTTTATTTTTCAATTACAGTTTACATTCAGTATTACTTTGTATTAGTTTCAGGTGTACAGACTCTTTTAAAACATGTATTCAGAAGCGGAAGCCACAATTCAAAATTTCCTGACTGTCAGCATTTAGAAACTACAAAGAGAAACTAACAGATAAACTTTATGTACTAAAACAAGAAAAAATACCACGAGTTTAGAAACTAGAACTCCTAAAGGTCAATATGTGACTTTGGGGGGAAAAAATCATTTCTTAGTTTTTTCTTTTCTTTACAACGGTAGGTAAATAAAAGCTTGGGTAATGAAAGCACAGAAAAAGTATCTTAAATATAAATAAAATCTAAACCATGAATTCTGTTGCTAAATAAGGAGACTGAATAAACAAGCAGACAATAGGCAGACTCTGTATGATGATAGAATTCTGACCCACAACCTCTGCAACAACCAGCCCAGGAGCCAAAGCATAGCTTCAGTAGAAATGGCCAACTTTTATCAATAACTGCTAGCTTCTCTTATTTTTGTCCCTTCTTGCAAATTAACATCAGCCAGAAAAAGCCAAATACATACCCTTAACTAGTCCCATAGAACGCTGGCTTCTAGTTAGCTCGCTTACCTTTCCCCAGGCCAACAGCCTCGAATCAGGGCACAGCTGAAGCTTCCCTTTTTTCTACCATAAAGCTTTCCCCTCCTTTCCTGACCTTGAGTTTCTGCCAAAGGCAAGTACAGCAAACTCTGAATAAATAGCCTTTGTTGTTCTCATTTGGATGGCCTTTATGTCCACATAAACATCAAACAAGTAATATACAATAACAAGCAAAAAAGAAACACATTTCCCTTATTGTTTAAGGGCTTTCATTCTAAAACAATGTCTATGCTGGCATGTACATTAAAGGCTGACATTAAAGGATGGAGGGTGGGATGAAAGGGGATAAGAATAATGAAAAAAATAATAATACAAATATACTGCTGGGGAAGTGAGGAATGCAGAACCTGCTCTGGAGAGTGATGGGGGAGCTGGGAGCCAGCAGAGGCATTTCAAAGGAGTTGCCGTCTGGGAATGTTAACAGAGATGCCTAAGCTGTTAATGGGCCTGGTGAGATGGTACTGCCAGGCTATGTAAATAGTAGACAAATGTTTAGATAAGCCATTTGTTAACCTTTGAATCCTGGGACCTCTAAATCTTTGTACCAGCCTTGTCCCTTGTTTCTGATGTTCTGCTTCTGATATATAGATTAAAACATATAAGTACTGTGGAGAGACAAAAGACTGGGCTCAGAATTTGGATTCTTCCCCTGAGCCCATGCGTAATAAAGAATTGTGCTCTGCCACCTCTTCTGCATGTGAGTTATTTTCTGCAACAATACAATAACTTGCAGGTTCTCTGTAATAGCAAAGTGAAATTTGTCTCACTGTCTCAGCTGTTGGAATGTCCCCTCTTTGGGTCCAACTCTGATCTTTTCACAGTTCCAGGTGTTATGTCTCACTTGTGGGTACTTAAAAAAAAGAAAGAAGCAGAAGAAGGAAGGAAGAAGAGATAAATTAGAAAGAAAGGAAGAAGGAATAAAACAAGAGAGGAGAGGAAAAAGGAATTGAGAGAAAAAAAATAATAAAAATAAAAAATTACTTAAAAAAAAGCCTCTTGGTTGTTTCAAACTCTACACCTGTTTTTCTGGCCTTGCTGGCTGCAGCAGGCTGAGGGGCTTTTTTTTCCCCCTGCACTCAGTCAGCCTTACACGCACTCTTCCCAGAGCTAGCCTGGCGCCTCTCCACAGGGACTTAGGTGTGGGATCCAGGCCTTCCTTAAAGCGTACTCTTCCGGGGCTGCGGGCACATGTGCTCAGCCAGGTGGCCTCTGGCTCCACCTGTTCAGGCGTGCACCCTTCCCAGTGCTATGGGGGTGGCAGGGCTTTCTGCACCACCTTGGCAGTGCTGCCCAGCTGGGTGGGGGGAGGCCGGAATGATTGCTGCAGGAGAATTCCCCAAACAGTGTCTCTTTTTTCAGTTTTTCTTTTTGAGAAATTCCTCCTACTCAAGCCTGCCGCTCCATACAACAGCCTGGCCTGTTGCACAGCCCAATTCTCCAACCAGACCTTGGACTATTGGGGTCAGGGCCCGTCACTGCCCAACTTTCAACTCTCCTCAGCCGGTGTATACAGACTCTATGGGTGCTTATGTAACAGGGTGCAGCCCAGAGGGGAGCCCCAAATAGGAATTTGGAATAGGGTCCAGAGCTCAAGGTGTCCAGGAAATATTAGATATATAGGATGTCCTCACCACCACCCCCCAGATGTGAGTTGGGGGAAGAGACACATGGAGCAGGTCAATTAAGAGCTGTTTTGCATGGCAACAGCTTTGCAGCTAACCTCTGGCATGGTCATTTAACATATCTATAACCTTTAACTGGTTTCATAGATATGTTAAATAGCTGTGGCCATGCTTTGAGTGGGGGAGATGGAAATAACTTCCACCCAAGATGTAACTTGGAGGCAATTTCCCCAGTTTACAGTGCCTGTGTGAGATTGGCTCCATGCTATGGGGTCACATCTGCCCAGACTCACTATGGCAGCCCAGTAAAGCTGGAAAGATATTGGAGTGCTGGCAAGTATAGCCAATTGTGGGAGGAATCAGAAATGAGGCTGCAGAGGAAGATTGGTGCGGGGATTTAAACCTGGATGCGGCACCCATTGAGAGGACCACCACCACGTGGCAGTGGCAGTGCAGGAGAGCCATGCAGTCTTGGCAGAGTGGAGACCACCTCTCAGCTTTGCCAAGAAGAACCACGTGGTTTTGGCAGAGCGCAGACCCCCACAGCTTTGCAGAGGAGAATCACATGGCTTGATCCTGGCCCACGACACAGCTGATGGTGTGGGCAGCCTGAATCTACTACTTTTCCTGATATATGGTACCTCAGATTAGGGCAGAGGGAGAAGGAAGCACTGTGTGCAGCTGTGGGTATCCTAAAGGACTTTGATATTTTAATGAAGACATTAGGTCACTACTTTAAGTCTGTATAGCTTTAAATAAATATTTCCTTTCCTTTTCACAAATCTCTGGCATTGAGAGATGTCCTTCCTCCCATGGTGGACAAGCAAACCTAGTGGGGGGGGGTCCTTTTGGTAATAGTATATCGTCACCCCCCTTGGCCCTGTTCTGTAACAGTTTTTAATGACTCCGCCGGGACAATAATTGCCTGTGGCAGACTGATCCCCTCAGGTGTTGGAAAGTGAGACTTCAGAATTTTCCCAGTCTCTGAGAATTTCTTTGCCCTCCTCCTGAGGGCATCAGCCACCTACTCATGCCCTGAAAGGTGAAAGTGAAACGAAATGGGGAGGGAGCAGAGAAGTGAAAGTGTTTTGGTTGAAAGCTTGGTTTCTGAGCAGTCTTTTGGAATAACGGAGCTGGAATTGTCAGCAATAGCTGGGGAAATACCTGGTCTTTATGCCATCTGTATTCTTCTTGCTCTGAATTTTTGCTTGCTTTGTTGGAATAGTATAAGCAGTTCTGAGCTAGTCCCTAAGTGGAGTCCACTGGGTAGGATCATAAGGGATTGGGAGAGCTACCGTGCAAAATCAACATACAAGAATCCCTTGATTAAGCAGTTATTGATTTATTCTTGTAACATGGTGTGGCCTACTTATGTTTTGAGTGATGAGCTGAGATGGCCCATGAATGGTTCCTTGAGTAACTGCATCATTGCTAGATTGAAACAGCGTTGCCAGCAGTATGACCTCTCGGAAGAATTACACTATCTTAATACATTTATAATATTGCACAACAGCCTTATGCCAGAGACAGAGAAGCGTGTAATGATCCAGAAGGGAAAAGTGGTCTCAGACCCCCTTCCTGATAGCAGACCACAGGAGGAAAGAGAGAATGAGGAAATAAACCTCATTAGTGCTCTGAACGCAGAGAACGGGCACTCCCAGGCAGCGGGCACTTCTGTAGTGCTGCTATCTTCTCAGGAGGTGAGGCCTACCACATCTTCTCCCCCACTGCAGGTAGGAGAGGTCTCTACCATGGATTTGTACCCTCTGCGAGTCTGTGCTGTGGCCCTACCACAGGTGGGCAGTGCCTGCGCATTGCCTCTGCCCTGCCCCCTGTGGATGGAAGGCATCTCCACAGTGTCACCCCCTCACAGGTGGGAGGGGCCTGGCCCTCTCTGCAGAGTAAAGCCTCGGGGCACCACCCCCTGCAGGTGGGAGGGGCCCATACCACTTCAGTCCCTCTACAGATGGGAGAGGCCTCCATCGGGTTGCCACCTTCACAGCTGGTGGAGATATCTACAACTCTGGTTTTACAGGTGATGGGAACTGCCACTGCTGTGATACCTCTCCCTCCACAGGTGGTGGGAGCAACCTCAGTACTGTCTCTTCCCATAACTGCCCCCTGAAGTGGGGACTGCAAAGCCAACTGCTTCTCCTCCACCTGCTAAGGAATGTGTCTCATCCCCCCAAACTTGCCAGGGCACCTTCTATAACCAAGGATCCTCCAAAGGTGTAGCCAGCCAATACCCTTTGAGGCAATACCCAATAGGCAGAATAAATGAAGACAGCCAGCCTGCTGGCTACAATTGGGCCCATACTCCATTCTCCACTTTGGACTTACTGAACTGGAGAAATGCCAATCCCTCATATAGGAATGGTCCTCAGAAGATGGCAGATCTTATTGCCTTTATTTTTGCCATTCATCACCCAAACTTGTCAGACATACAGGCCCTCCTGAACACTTTTCTAACAGCAGATGAAAGGTGGTTGGTTCTAATAGGGCTGATCAGAAGGCCCAGTGCCTCTGTGATGAGAATACCGAGGCGGTCCTTAACCCAGTTGAGGCAATTCCTTAGTTGGACTCTAAGTGGGACCCGAATAGCAGAGATGGCTTAGCCTCTTTGAAACACTACAGAAGGTGCATATTGAAAGGGCTTTAGAAAGGTGTGCCCAAACAAAGGAGTCTGAACTTGGTACAGACTCTCCAGCAGAAGCCAGATGAAAATCCTTCTGAATTTTTAGAAAGGATCTATCAGTCGTATAGGAAATACACTGATGTTGATCCAGAGACACCAGAAAATGTGAGGATGGTACACATGGCATTTATTGGACAGAGTGCCCTGGATATCAGGAACAAACTTCAGTGCATAGCTGGCGTACTGGGAATGAGCTCCTCCTAGCTAGTGGACATAGCATTTAAAGTCTACAATGCCTGGGAAGCAGGGAAGGCAAAATGGGCCACAGTGTTTTTGGAATTAGTCCAGGGAAACCAAAAGAAGCAAGACCCTAGGGCAAAGAAAGGAAACTCATCAGGTGCCCACCACCGTGCCAGTGGCAGAAGGGGCCCTATGGAGAAGAAGAAAGGAGCAATAGGCATTAATCAATGTGCCTATTGCAAGGAGGAGGGGCACTGGAGGAATGAGTGCCCACATTACAAAAGGGAAAATAGGAGTAAGAATCCAGGTCGAATGATGGTAAAGCAGGAACTGGAGGAAGACAATGAATGAGGAGGCCCAGGGGCTCCATTGGACATCTCCTGACCTATCACTATTTCCCCACAGGAGCCCTGGGTACAAGTGACTGTGGGGGAAAAGCCAAATGACTTTCTTATAGATATGGGAGCTGCATACTAAGTACTGAACAGCAGCTGTCTGAACAATGGACTGGTCCCTATGATATCTTATTGACAACACATTCCTCCCTGAAGCTGATGGGAATTAAGCCCTTGATTCACCACACACAGGTGAAACAGGCACCGCCTAAAGGAGACACAGACCCCACTGCTGCGGCTGAGGCGGAAAGGGAAAGTTGGACCTGCACTCCAGAGCAAGGTTTGAAATTCCTCTTCTGGAAAAAGATGGTGATCCCCAATACAGGGTGACAGTGTTTATATTTCAAGCAAGTGTTTGTAAAACTAGGGACCTTTAGCTGCCAAGTACTGAGTCTGAATATGGTCCTTCCTAGTGTGGGGAAGGAACCAGGATTAAAGGTGAATTATAGTTAAATCTGAATGGGTAAAAAAAAATGTGTAAAGGATGTGAAAGTTTTAAGCCTGGAGGAAAGGAAACCTCAACTACTTGGTTTTTGGTTTTGTGGGAAAAGAGTATGTTTCTGCTATTGGTTCTGTTTCTGATCAGAAACCCTCTGCATCTGAAGACCTAGTTAAGGTCACCTGTAACCAGTTGGGGAGAATGTTTTTGCTGCTTGGGACCCAGGAAAGGTCATTTGGGGTTGATGAGTGTTTCAGACTGAGGCAAAGAAGCAAGTCTTTGCCATTGATTTTGTTTCTGATCAGAAACTTTCTGCACCTGAAGACCTGTTTAAGGTCACCTGTAAGACCTAGTGAAGGTCACCTGTAACCTGTTGGGGTGAATGTTTTTGCTGCTTGGGACCCAGGAAGGGTCATTCAGGGCTGATGAGTATTTCAGCCTGAGGCAAAGGAACATGTCTTTGCCGTGTGACCAGGCCTGAAAAGAGCAAGTCTCTGTGAGGCACCCATGGATGCACTGGTGCAAGAGAGCGCTTTTACCTGTGCACTGTTCTGTTTTGCTCTGTATCCACTCTGAAAAGGAAATTGAGGATTTCAAGGAAGGTTAAAACTTCACACTCTGTAGGAAAGTGAACAAGGAAAAAGATTTTCCTTCACACTTTGTCTTTTTCTCCCTACCTGATCCCTCCAGAATTTGGCATTCTGAAGGAGTGAGTGATGACATAAGGTTTCTTTGCATAAATCCAATAAGACCAGTTATTAATAGTAGTTTTGTTAACCAATATTTTGACTGGAATGTCACACCTGAAGGAGGCATGTCTGGGTTCTGGTCGTTACCAGAAAGCCTTGAGGAACTGGGATTGACTTTCAAAGCTAGAGAAAGCCCACAAGAAAAGCCTGGTACTTTGGTTGGTTGTGCGGTTCGTGGCAGTCTTTCCAGGGAAGGAACAAAGGTTGCTTTCCTGAAAGGTGACTAAAAAGGAATCTGTAGGTACAATGGAACCCTCAAAGATTTAAGTGAAACAACTGGTACAGGCAAAGCCAGCTGGCAGATGTATAGCCCTGTGGGGCAGACTGAGAAGTCAATCTAAAGATTCCCTGTGTGAGTTCCAGCAAAGCAGACTTTAAGATCATAAGTGATTTGGGCTGCTCTTGGTGTGTTTATGCAAATGAAAAGGAAAAATTAAAAGCTGGACTTAAAGTAGTCACCTAATAACAATGAGGGTGATTGTAAGGAGAAAAATTGTGGTTTAAGGAAAATCACAATGCTCAGTATTAAACATCAGAATGGTGCAGCTAACTGTCTTGAAAGTTTGTTTTCACTAGAAAGTTGAAACCAGGTTTGTAATATCACCAAAGAAGTACAATTTACAGGTGCAAAGGACCTGTCAAATTGCCATTGTTAAATGTCATTGCAGGAAGGGCCTTGCAACTGAAGGTCTTCCCAAAAGACAGTCTCACAGGCACAGAGACTGGTTTGAGGATTGTTGTGTGAATTTAACCTGTGTGTCCATCTGTTTTCATGGGGCATAGGCCTAAGACCTGAGCGATTGGTTGCAATATAGGCCACACTTAAGGAACCCATCTTTATCATTGCCCCCTGAGACTCAACAGTTTGGCTGAACTAAGTGGTTGGGTTGATGAAGGGTTTGGGTGGTCTGTGGACTTAACTTTAGAACTGATTTTCCCTTTTCTGTCCTGATGGCTTGGACATAAAGGGCCTAGATATCTGAAAGGAAGAAAATCCTAATGTATTCCCCTCAGCCTGAGTGAAGTATAATGGGCCACAAGAGTTTTTGACAGGTGTAGCATGCCTTGCACACCTTCCTCCAGATAAGCCATTCTTCACTTAAGTTACTGCCTTTGTCATTTAGTGATTATTTAATTGTGCTTCCAACTCTCTTTCCAAATCTGTCACCTCCAGAATACGACCAGGATGCCAATGGTCCAGTAATGCCAGCCATTGGACACCAAGCCTGCGACTTCCTGGTGACGGCCAACTGACCAGGATTTTGTAAGATCCTTCTTCTTACAGGAAGGACTCCCTCCATGCTGCACCCCTCCTTTCAGGGCACCCCTGACCCAATGGTAGGTAGGATGACATCCATGTCCAGCCGTGAGAAGTTACAAGAAGATGAGACCTTAGTCCATTGTCCTTTTTATAATTATAAAGTAGTTGTATATCTGAAAGGAGAGATTATAACAGGGTGTACCCCAGAAGGGGGCCTCAAATAGGGATTTGGAATGGGGTCCAGAACTCAAGGTGTCCCTATACTCTGTTCTGTAACAGTTTTTGGCATCCCTGGGTAGGCCAATAGTTGCCCCCCACCCCCCACTTGATACATAATACTCACAGCCCCTGTGTGTTTGCCACTTAGTCCTTATTCCCCTCTCTGCGACTTCAAGCAACCAGGTCTCTCCTGGAGCTTCTAGAACCTTGTTTGGTCAAGGAGGGAGCAGTTGACCCAGCTCTCTCCCAAGAATCCTGTGGCAGACCCAGCAGATGCCAGGTCTGGGGCTGTAGCTGCACTGGTCCCTGAGCTGGTCCCTGGGACCTTATTGTCCTGAAGCACTCTCCTTACCATCTGGTTTCTCAATGTCTGCTACAATTTTTGGTCTCCTATTTTCATATATGCTGGGGTACTGTTGGCTGTTTGCTCTGCTCCTCCATAGACTGGCTAGGTTTTTCTCCCATGTGTAGGGAGAAGTGGAATCTGCTCCCTCCTACCTCACTGCCATCTTCCTCCTCCACCTTTTTCATATTACTTATACTTGTTTGGATATTTTATTCTGTTTTTCTTTTCTTCAGGAGTTATAATAAAAATTTAAACTCATGTACTGAATTGAATACCTTTACCCTCCTTCTAGATAACACAAGAGCTTTATAATACAGTGCCCCACTTTCCTTCCCAACTCAGAGACTTACATGTTATCTGCTGCTTCCTATTTTAATTCAATCTCATTTTATTTTTAACCCAATATTGTTCTAGATAGCAGTCAGTGTTATTTTAGATTTGCTTACATATTTGCCACTTTCTATCGTCATTCCTTTGTGTATCTCAGTTCTTCCATCTGGTATCACTTTCCTTCCACCTCAAGTTCCTGCTGTACACTTTCCATTAGTGAGGAACTATTGGGAAATTCTTAGAGTTTGTGTGTGTTCTATATTTGAAATGTCTTCATTTGGCCTTATTCTTAAAATAAAATTTCCCTGGCTGCAGAATTCTGGATCATCCTTACAATTTTTTCAGCATTCTAAAGATACCAGCTTCATTCGCTTTGCTGTATAGCCCTGAGACACCATCTGCAAGTTTAAATTTTGGGGTTTTTTTGAAGGTACTTGTTTTTTCAGATTGCTTGTTAAACATTCTGTATGTTTTTTGGTATTAGGAAGTTTTTACTATATTTGTAAAGGCATGGATTTCTTTTAATGTCCTGTTTAAGATTATTGGTCTCCTGGAAATTTGGCATCTGGAAACTTCTCAACCATTATCTTTTCAAATATTGCCTCTACTATTCTTTGTGTTCTCTCTAGAAATTTGATTAAGCATATTAGAACTTACCAATTTATTCTCAAAGTCTCTTAACCTGTCATTTGTATATATGATCTCTTTCTTTTACTTTTTCACATCCTAGGAAATTTCTTCTGACCTATACTCTGATTAACAAATTCTCTTTTCAACTGAGCCCAATTTGTTATTAAACCCACACACCTAGATTTAAATTTTAATCATTGTGTTTTTAAATTTTTACAAGTCTTATTTGGTTGTTTTTCATTTAATATGCTGAATTAGTTTTATAATTTTGCACTGGAGAAGGTATTTTCAATCTGTGGCTTATTTGTTAATATAGTATTATAGATATTTATATAATCTATATTGACATTTCCAATATCCAAAGGTTTTGTAGCTCTATGTCTGCTACATATTATTTGCCGAGATTCATTAATGCTTCTTTTATTTAGGGCTTAGCTTTGATTTTACTGTGTGCTGTTCATTTTCTTTGGCAAATTATTTGCAAGGATGCTTTGAAGCTTAAGAAAAGGACATTACCTACTCAGCCTTTCTCTACACAGCTTCTGCCTGATCTCAACCCTCCTCTTTATCTGCCATGCTCCATATAGGTGCCTGCTTCTGCCAATATAAATAATAAGTATAGCTTTTTGCACTTCCTAATGGGCTATGCACCCTTTGGAAGTCAATTTCTGTTGGCACTTTGTAAGGTTTGTCACTGCAGACCAATGGTATATTGGAGCCTGCAGACTCTCATTGCCTCATACTTTCCCTGAGATTAGAGGTTGTACATTTCATTCTTTTTGGGAATTTCAGTAAGAACAGAGAGGGCATATTATTTTCTCTACCTTTATCATGCATGTTGGGAACAAAGTCTTATCTTATTTAAAAACCAAAATGTACAAAAGAGCTTATGTTGGTTGTGATAATGTAGGAGGAGAGAGGAAGAAGGCTTTTGAGAAGCAACAGGGTCAAGGGAAGAGGTTTTCTTTTACCGGAAAAATAGTCCTTGGGCTCCAGAGGAGTGGTATCCCTATAAGATTTGAAATCTTCAGGTAAAGAGAGACACCAAGAAGGTGTCAACTTCCCAGGGCAGGGCTTAACAGCAGCCTAAGAAGAAGGGACCCAATGCACTTGGGTTGTCAACCTTGCCAAAAATTATCACAGTTCATGAGTGGCTTGGAAGTGCAAAGATGGGATATTTCAGCAGGGACAATGATAGCCTGGGAAAAAGCAGCATCTCCTCTCTTTCCAAAGAGAGGACAAGCCTGTAGGATTCTGTTGCTTCTTCAGAAGGAGAATATGCCAGTGCTATTTTTGAGAAGGAATTTTCCATCAATCTGTGTGATGAAGACTTGGAGCCAGACATGAAAATAAAAAGAGTGATATTTGTCTACTTCTGAGTTTGTAAACTAAGACACACACCCACTATAGAAATGATTATTACAATTAGAGAAGAAGGACAAGGTGATAGGGAAACAGAGAGGATGGGGTGACTTAATTGGGACTATCGCTAAGAACATCAAGCTTGGTCTTGCAAAATGAATAGGAGTTTTCTGGGCAAGGAGGGAAGGACCTTTGAAGCAGATAAATATGAGTAAAGGACTAGAAGATTGTGTCTTTGCAATGTTTCAATTAATTGATGCAGAGAAGTTTTCAACTATTAATGTTCACCTTATAATCATGTTTTTGTTTATTTATAAACTTAGTAATCAATTTAATTGGAAATCTTCAGTTTCTCTCACAGAAGCATGGAAATGTCCCAAGGAATTATGGTAGAGAATCAGATTAATTCTGATCTTGAGAGCCTTCACTTAGTATACTCCCTTCCGCTATCTGAAAGACTTAAAAAAAAAAAAAGGCAGCATGAAGGAGGGCCTGCTTTACAGTGTTTCTTTGTATTTAAAGGTAACTTAAAATGTAATTATTCTAAAGCACTGTCACCTCTGATTACTGTAGGATAAACCTAACTCTGGTGGGCTTTCTGGAGCATTTTTCTTCCTATCAAAGAACAATTAGTTTAGGTACTGACTGATGTGGCTCAGTTGTTTGGGTGTCATTGCACAAAACAAAAGGTTGCTGGTTCAATTCTTATTCAGGGCACATGACTGGGCTGCAGGTTTGGTCCTCAGTCCAGGCACATATGAGAAGCAACAGATCAATGTTTCTTACATAGATGTTTCTCTTCCTTTTCCCCTCCCTTTCCATCTGACCCAAAAAGAAATAAATAAAATCTAAAAAAAAAAGTTTATCTCTCTAAGATACTATATTACCTATAGTTACAAAGGAGTTGCACCAGCCTCTGATATAACAAATGCATCACTTAAATATTTACCTAGGTGTGCTTGAGGAGTTTATATGAAAACATATTAGAATATGAAGGTCATTCGTATCATCACTGCACCAATACTATGATTTGCTGGTGAAATAGAAAATGTATTCATGCCCTGGCTGGTGTAGCTCAGTGGATTGAGCTCCAGCCTGCAAACTGAAAGGTTGTGGGTTCAGTTCCCAGTCAGGGCACATGCCTGGGTTGCAGGCCAATGTTCCTCTCCTTCTTTCTCCCTTCCTTCCCTTATCTCTAAAAATAAATAAATAAAATCTTTAAAAAAAAAAGAAAATGTATTCCCTCATATAGAAGTGCTCTTTAATCCCTCTTGACCTCAACCAAGATACACACAAGAAGACACCAGAATTATGAGGATGGTTGTGCTCTATGAAATGACCCACATTATGTTTTGGCCCCTTTTTTTGCACATTTCTACCATACCCCAGAATGTCTAAGGGATACATGTGGCATTAGACGTTTACATCATTCTCTCCACCAGAAAAAGGTGCTTCTTTTCACCCAAACTTTACTTGCCTTCTTTGAACTATGTACTTACTCTTTTAATCATAATTTTTGCCTTCTCAGAAAATCCAGAAATAAATATGGGTTTGAGTCTTTTTTCCTTGTTTTCAGAGTTTAGCCTTTATATAAAGGGTTTAGACTGAGATAGGCCCATAAGTTGAGCACTAAGAAAATGAGTGCTATGCTAACAAAAAAAAGAATCAACACAAAATGGATAAAATCAGTATTGATACCACCTCTCCTGTCAGAAGGATTATAAATATGCTTCTGGATAGAACTGGGAAACCTCCAACTTCAGTCCATGTGGTGGGGAGGAAAGAGCGGGACTATGTTCAGAACTGAAATGTATTGTAGCAAAGTTTATAAAAATGGAAAAATTGAGTGTAATTATTTGTGAGTACTTATTCCATACAAATATGAGTTGAATCAGGTGTAATTTAATATTCTAACCACATAAGAGGAGCATTATTTTATAAGGCAGGGATGATTCATGCATTTAATAGACACAGAACACTTACTATGAGTCAGGTTGCATGCCAAGAACTAAATACACAAGGAGGAGCCTAAAATGATCTCTATCCCCAGATGGCTTGCCATTTAGTAGCAAGTGGTTCTGATCCGTGTTCATTCATGTCACTGAGTTTCCCACTAGGACAGAAGCCCCTCTGAAGGCAGGAAAATAACTGTATTATTAGCCATGTTATCCCCCATACCTGACTGTGTGTCTGGCACAGAGATATGCTTAACAAGCTTCTGATGAACAAGTGAGTGTGTTTATTCAGTATCTCCTCTGTGCCATGTGCCATGCAGTAAGCATAATCACAGTCTGGAGGTGGTTCCCCAAGCTTTCCCACAGCCTTATGTGATTTATCAATTACTCTTAGCTTTAATGTGGTCTGTTGGTTACTTTAGAGGACAAACTTTTAATTTTGAATTTTTGAAGCTTTATTATTGATGTACTTTCAAACTCAGATACAAAATGTACTATTTTTAAGAACTGAAATAGGTTTTAGCGATGAGTTAGTTAAATGTAAACCATCATAGCAACAGCTTCTACTGACTGAAATATTATTTACTGATATATGCCAGGCCCACTAGATGTCTGTGAGATAATCTTAGGTAGACTAAGCCTAAAATTTTTGTTAGATGTAGACTCATTCTAATGTTTTAGAAAAAAGTGATGACATAATAAATCAGAGACTTATTGGATATTATGAATATGGTTTGGAATGAGGCTAAATTCTTCCACTCCCAAATAGCCTGATTTAAAGATATTTTAAAGAAAAAAATGTTAAGTATATAATGGTACAGGTGGTACCAGTATGTGACAAAAACTGTGAAGTTGTGTGCAAAATTTGACTATTTGGGACCATCTATGTGATTTCAGAGGGTACCTACAACAGGAGGAAGAAGATAATACATATGTAAAGGGTCACTCTGTGTGTGAATACAGTGTCTGAACTCAAACCATTGGGTTAAATGCCTCACAGTGTCTGGATCAAGATTCAGCATAGATCTTTGACGTCAAAGCCACACATGGTTTGTCCCAGGCTAGCAAATGGGTTTTGTTTAATTGTATCCAATTTAAATGATTAGAAGACGCCACCTGTGGCACCAAGTTGACAAGTATTTGAGGCTAATTGAGGAAAGTGGGTAATGATGGAAGATCTGTCTCAATCCGTGTTACCTCTGCTGCTGTCCACTGCAGTCTCAGTGCCCAACTCCCAAAAGACCAAATTGAGGAGTACGAGCATGAAGTGTAGAAGGAATGCAATTGAATCTAAGTGATTGCTTCTTATTTACCTTTTCTTCTTGATATTACCCCCTATACTAAAAGAGAGGTACCCTTATATAAGAATAAGACTTCCACTTTAAAATTAACATATGTTGTATAGAAGTGTTTTACCACAATCAAATGTTATTCACCCTCCAGTTACCTTCTACAAAGGATACCTAAACATTTCAGTACACTTGTTAGGTGTCAGTCCCTGAAAGAAGGAAGAAGGAGGAGAATAAGGAGGATGAAGGGGAGGAAAAAAAGAGGTAGAAAAGGAAGAGGAGAAAGAGGAGGAGAAGAAGGAGGAGAAAAAAGAAGTAGGAGGATAAACAATATGTGCATTTCAGATACAGGCTGATCTCGGTCAGTTGTTGCCTGGTGCTTCTTCCAACTTTTGAAGTTCTTCAAAGCAATAATGGTGTCTAGCACAGAGTGAACCTGCTCAGGAGTTTGCTCCAGTACAAGGATAGGGAAAACACACTATCACAATCAGATCAATAGTTTTTTTTGAAGCCACAATATAGCAAGGGACCCAAGTTGGCCCTTTCACAAGGCCATAGATCCAGTCTCTCCTATTGAACTGTGGCTACTTTCTGCAAGCAGTTCCCATTCGATCTTGCCATCATCTTGGTACTCATCCAGCCAACTGTCAGGGAAAGATAGAAGATAATATGAGAGATTATTTAAAGGAGAAACATTACTTAAGACAAAAAATAAAACATGGAAAGGATTTGAAGAGGCCTTTAGGGAGGATCTCAGGAATTTAAAAATCAGTTAAGATTTCAAGCCACATTAAATGATCTTTAGGAATGCAACTTCAGCAAACTTTTGTCCTATACTTGTTACATTAATTCATCCTAAAATATCAGCTTTTTAGAAATATCTTATGACAACATTAAAATTTTCTAATATACCTCTGAATTAGTAAAAATTTATCATTTGAACTTTCTTTAGTGGAAGTCTTTATTTCTCTCCTTTCATGTGACTGGTAGGTATATTTGGTTGGTAAAAAAAAAGACTCTAGAATAGCAATCTTCCAGAGAAATATAACAAAAGACACATACATAAAAAAATCCTAAAAGGAGAAAGGTTAAATTAATTTTAATATTTTTATTTTAATGTATTTAAAAAATAACCATTACTGAGACATATTACTGCAATGGTCTGAATATTTGTGACCCTCCCCTCAAATCTAAATGTTGAAATCTTTGGAAATGTGCTTAAGTCATAAAAATAGAGCCCTCATGAATGGAATTAGAGCCTTTATTAAAAAAAAGACTCCAGAGAGATGTTTTGCCCCTTTTGCTATGTAAGGACACAGTGAGAGGTCAGCAGTCTGCAGCTCAGAAAAGGGCCACCATCAGAAGACAACCAACCACTCTTTCACCTTACTCTTAGACTTCCAGCCTCTGGAATCTGGAACTGTGGGAAACATTTCTGTTGTTTACAAGCTACCTAATCTATGGTATTTTATTACAACAGCCTAAATGAACCAAGACAACTGCATTCTTTTTACACTATGTTTTTGAAATCTGGTATGTATCTTACCCCTACAGCACATCTCAATTTGGAATAGGCCTATTCAAGAGTCCAAGAGATACATGGCTAGTGGCCTCCATGTGGGACACACAGTTCTAAAGTCAGAACCACCTTGATCTGAATCCTGACTGCATCAATCATACCAAGGTAAGAAATGTAAGCACTGTGTGCCTCAGTGCTTATCTGTGAAATAGAAGTATCACAGAGACCACCTTAGAGGTCTGCTGTCAGAATCAGAGGAGTTCAGGTGTGAAGGTAAGGCTTCATGGTGGAGCCCCTTTTATGGTAAGAGTGCAAACAGTGCTAGCTTTGGACATTCCTCTAAAGTCTCCCAGGCCACAAAAGACAGGTGTGTAAACTTTAGGGGACCCCACAGTATAATGGGTCCCTCTAGGTTGTTTTTTCTTTACTCTACAATGAAGTTGTAAATAATGTCATTTTCTTTTTACTTCTTTTTTTTTTTTTGGTTCCATATATGTATTTATTTATTTATTTATTTTTCCCCATTTTATTTAAATGATTGTTCAAGTACAGTTTTCTCCCCTTTACTCCTGATCCAGCCCGTCCACCCCCCAACTTCCCTCCCATTACCACCCTCCCCCTAGTTTTTATCCATGTGTCTTTTAACTTTATTCCTGTAAACGCTTCCCCTTTTCCCCTGAAATTCCCTCTTCTCTCTCCTCTGGTCACTTTCTGCCTGTCCTCTAATGCAGTGTCTTTGACTATATTTTGCTTGTTTCTTTGTTTTGTTGTTTAGGTTCCTGTTAAAGGTGAAATCATATGGTATTTATCTTTCACTGCCTGGCTTATTTCGCTTAGCATATGCTTTCCAGTTGCATCCATGATGTTGCAAAGGGTAGGAGCTCCTTCTTTCTTTCTTCTGCATAGAATTCCATTGTGTAAATGCACTATAGTTTTTTGATCCATTCATTTACTGATGGGCACCTAGGTTGCTTCCAGCACTTAACTATTGTAAATTGTGCTGCTATGAACATTGGGGTGCAAAGGTTGTTTTGGACTGGTGTTTTAGGATTCTTAGGATATAGTCCCAACAGTGGAATTGCTGGGTT
>PVIA01008018.1:51300-76667 GCA_004024845.1 Tonatia bakeri
CATTTTTAATTTTCTGAGGAAGTTCCATACTGTTTTCCACAGTGGTTGTACCAGTCTGCAGTCCCACCAACAGTGCACTAGTGTCCCCTTTTCTCCACAACCTCTCCAACACTTGTTTGTTGTTTTGCTTATGATGGCCATTCTGACTGGTGTGAAGTGGTACCTCATTGTGGTTTTAATCTGCATCTCTCTGATAGCTGGTGATATTGAACATCGTTTCATGTGATTTTGGATCTTCCGTATGTCCTCCTTGGAGAAGTGTCTGTTCAAATCCTTTGCCCATTTTTTAATTGGGTTGCTTGTCTTTTTAGAGTATAATCGTGTAAGTTCTTTATACATTTTGGAGATTAAGCCCTTGTCTGAGGTATCATTGGCAAATATGTTTTTCCATACAGTTGGTTCTCTCTTTATTTTGATACTGTTTTCTTTAGCAGTGCAGAAGCTTTTTATTTTGATGAGGTCCCATTTGTTTATTTTTTCCTTTATGTCTCTTCCTCTAGGGGACATATCTGTAAAAAAGTTTTTTGCGTGATATATCTGAGATTTTCTTGCTTATGTTCTCCTCTAGTACTTTAATGGTGTCATGGTTTATATTTAAGTCTTTTATCCATCTTGAGTTTATTTTTGTGTAAGGTGTAAGTTGGTGTTCTGGTTTCATTTTTTTGCACGTTGCTGTCCAGTTCTCCCAGCACCATTTGGTGAAGAGGCTATTTTTACTCCATTTTATGTCGCTGCCTCCTTTATCAAATATCAATTGTCCGTAGAGACTTGAGTTTATTTCTGGGCTCTCTGTTCTGTTCCATTGGTCCATGTGCCTGTTCTTATGACAGTACCAGGCTGTTTTGATTACCATGGCCTTGTAGTTTAGTTTAGTGTCAGTATTGTGATCCCTCCTACTTTACTCTTCTTTTTCAATGTTGCAGTAGATATTCGGGGTCGTTTATGGTTCCATATAAATTTTGGAAGTGTTTGTTCTATGTCTGTGAAATAAGCCATTGGTATTTTAATAGGTATCGCGCTGAATGTGTAGATTGCTTTGGGTAGTATGGACATTTTAATGATATTAATTCTCCCTATCCATGAACATGGTATATGTTTCCATTTGTTTGTGTCTTCCTTGATTTCTTTCCTCAGTGGTATATAGTTTTCTGAATACAGGTCTTTTACCTCTTTGGTTAGGTTTATACCTAGGTATTTAATTTTCTTTTTGCTATTTCAAATGGGATTTTTTTCCTTCATTTCTGCTTCTGCTGTTTCATTGGTGATGTACAGAAATGCCTTTGATTTCTGGATATTGACTTTGTATCCCACCGTTTTGCCAAATTCATTTATTAAGTCAAGCAGTTTTTTGGTAGAGTCTATAGGATTTTCTACGTACACTATCATGTCATCAGCAAGCAATGACAGTTTTGTTTCCTCCTTTCCGATTTGGATGCCTTTTATTTCCTTTTCTTTTCTGATTGCTGTGGCTAAAACTTCCAATACTATATTGAATAAAAGTGATGAAAGTGGACAGCCTTGTCTTGTTCCTGTTCTTAGTGGAAAAGATTTTAGTTTTTGCCCATTGAGTATGATGCTGGCTGTAGGTCTCTCATATATGGCCTTTATTATGTTGAGGAATGTTCCCTCTATTCCCACTTTTCTGAGTGTTTTTATCATAAATGGGTGCTGTACCTTATCAAATGCTTTTTCCGCATCTATTGATATGATCATGTGATTTTGGTCTTTGCTTTTGTTTATGTGATGTATTACATTTACTGATTTGCGAATATTGAACCACCCTTGCATTCCTGGGATGAAACCCACTTGGTCATGGTGGATGATCTTTTTAATGTACTGTTAGATGCGGTTTGCCAGTATTTTGTTGAGGATTTTAGCATTGAAGTTCATCAGAGATATTGGCCTGAAGTTTTCTTTCTTCATTGTGTCTTTATCTAGTTTTTGAATTAGGATGATGTTGACCTCATAAAAAGAGTTTGGGAGTCTTCCATCTTTTTGGATTTTTTGGAATAGTCTGTGCAGGATAGGGATTAGCTCTTCCTTAAATGCTTTGCAGAATTCTCCTGTGAAACCATCTGGTCGAGGGCTTTTGTGTGTTGGGATTTTTTTAATTACTGCTTCAATTTCTTTTGCTGTTATTGGTTTGTTCAAGTTTTCTACTTCTTTTTCATTGAGATTAGGAAGATTATATTTTTGTAGAAATTTTTCCATTTCATCTAGGTTTTCAAATTTCTTGGCATACAGTTCTTTGTAGTAATTTCTTACAATTCTTTGTATTTCTATGGTGTCAGTTGTAATCTCTCCTCTTTCATTTCCAATTGTGTTTATTTGGGTCTTCTCTCTTTTTTTCTTGATGAGTCTGCTTAACAGCTTGTCAATTTTGTTTATCTTTTCAAAGAACCAGCTCCTGGATTCATTGATCCTTAGAATAGTGCTTTTAGTCTCTATGCCATTTAATTCTGCTCTGATCTTGGTTATTTCTTTCCTTCTGCTTGTTCTGGGCTGTCTTTGTTGTTGTTCCTCTAGTTCTTATAGACGTAGGGTTAGATTGTTTGTTTGAACTATTTCTATCTTTTTTGGTATGCCTGTATCGCTATGAACTTCCCTCTCAATACTGCCTTTGCTGTGTCCCATAAGTTTTGGGTTGTTGTAAATTCATTTTCATTTGTTTCCAGAAACCTTTTGATTTCTTCCCTAATTTCATCCTTGACCCATTCATTGTTTAATAGCATGCTATTTAATCTCCATGATTTTGAGTGTTTCAGGTTTTTTTCTTTGGGATTGGTTTCTAGTTTCAGTCCCTTGTGATCCGAGAAAATGCTTGGTATGATTTCGATTTTCTTGACCTTGTTGAGACTTGCTTTGTGCCCTATCATGTGGTCTATCTTTGAAAATGTTCTGTGTACATTTGAAAAGATTGTGTATTTAGTTTCTTTGGGATGGAGGGCTCTAAATAGATCAGTCAAGTCCATTTCATTTAGGGTATTTTTCAATGCCACGATATCTTTGTTGATATTTTGTTTGGAAGATCTGTCCATTTTTGAGAGTGGGGTGATAAAGTCCCCCATTATAATTGTGTTGCTGTCAATATCTTTCTTAAAGTCCTCTAGAATTTTCTTTATGTATTTGGGTGCACCTATGTTGGGTGCATATATATTTACAATACTGATGTCTTCTTGGTGGATTCTTTCCTTGAGTATTATGAAGTGACCTTCTGGGTCTCTCTTTATGGCCCTTTCTTTTGAAGTCTATTTTGTCTGATATGAGTATTGCTACCCTTGCTTTTTTTTCCCTGTCCATTTGCTTGGAAAATTTGTTTCCACCCCTTCACTTTTAGTCTGTGTAGGTCTTTTGTTCTGAGGTGGGTCTCTTGTAGGCAGCATATGTGTGGGTCATGTTTTCTTATTCATTCAGCTATTCTATGTCTTTTGATTGGAGCATTTAATCCATTTACATTTAAGGTTATTATTGATAGGTACTTATTCATTGCCATTTATGTACGTGTGTTTAGTGCAGGTATATTCTTTTAGACTTCTTTTGTCTGGGAAGCTTCTTATTTTGTCTTCTATCTTGATTGAGAGCCTTGCTGGGTAAAGTAGCCTTGGCTGCAGGCCTCTGGTTCTCATTACTTGGAATATTTCTTGCCATTCTCTTCTGGCTTGAAGTTTTTCCATTGAGAAATCAGCTGTTAGCCTTATTGGGGCTCCCTTGTATGTTACTTCCTTTTTCTCTCTTGCTGCCTTTAATATTCTTTCTTTGTCTTGAAATTTTGCCATTTTAATTATGATGTGTCTTGAGGTGGGCCTCTTTGGGTTCCTCTTGATTGGAACTCTTTGTGTTTCCTGGGTTTGTGTGACTTTTTCTCTCATCAAATTGGGGGAATTTTCCTTCATTACTTTTTCAAGTAGGTTTTCTATCCCTTGCTCATCTTCTTCTTCTTCTGGTATCCCTATTATATGGATATTATTATGTTTCATATTGTCTTGCATTTCTCTTAATCCCTCTTCATTTTTTCTGAGCCTCTTTTCCTTTTGTTGTTCTTTCTGGATGTGTTTTTCTACTTTGTCCTCCAATTCACTGATCCGATCTTCTGCTTCATCAATCCTGCTTTTCACTCCTTCTACTGTGTTCTTCAGTTCAGAAACTGTATTCTTCATTTCCTCTTGGCCTTTGTTGCTAGTTTTTATTTCCTTTCTCATATTGATATAGTTTTCAGTGAGATCAATGTAACTTCCCTGTAGTTCCTGAAAGCTCATTGTGAGCTCATTGAACTTCCTTATAATCATTGTTTTGAACTCAATATCTGATAGTTGAGTTGCCTCTATTTCATGTAGCTTTCCTTCTGAGGCTTCCTCCTTTCCCTTCATTTGCGGATTGTTTCTTTGTCTTCTCATTGTTCCTGAGACTCTTCTTGTTAACCTCTGTTTCTTAACTTGATCTGTTCTGGTTCCTTGTGTTTATGGTGTGAACTTCTATGGTAGGAGTACCTGTGAGATTCAGTGGTCTAGTCTCTCTTGGGTATCCTGGTGTTCACAGCTTCCCCCTACTCTTTTTTGTGATCAGTCAGAGGAGTAAGGCAAAATGGGTCAAGACAGTAAGCCAGTGTTCTATGATATTTACAGTAGCAGCCAGTAGAGAAGAGATGGGAGATCCTTTGGCTATGTAGTGTTAACCATGGTCTTCCACCCCACTATCCATGTTTTAGAAAGTATGGAAAGAAGATAAGACTCTTAGTGGGGAGGAAAGTGTTGTTAGTTGGATCTAGAAAGCTGTGAGGCTTGGGAGGTCAGATTGTGAGGTAAGGTGGGAATAAAGAATAGTAAATAGGAGTAGTGTGTAAAAGAATAGAGATAACCCCTACATTAATAGAGTTTAGGAAATTTTGAAGTGAGCTGAGATCTGTGAGGGGTGTTAAGTTGTATTTACAAGTGTATGGAATAAGTCTTATTTACAGTATATTGAAGCAACAATCTTGTGGCAGATTCTATGAGATCTAGATAACAAGAGTAAGGAGTATAGAATCTTGAGTGGTGTACTAATGAAACCCAAGTGAGGGACAGTAAATTATCAACACACTGTGAATGAGATAACAGGGGGAATCTATCAAATGACAGTATAACCAGCCAAGCAAAGAAGATTATACAGAAAGAAAGAAAAAAAAAACAAAATACTGTTGAAATAAAAAATGTTAGAAAAGAGAGAAAAGGATAATATAGATTTGCAGTAATTTGCAGGCAAAAAACCCCCAAAACAAACAAACAAACAAAAAACCAGAAGATGGATTGCAGGAGAGATAGATTTGGAGTGGAAGTAATAGCACTAGGATGGATGGAAGAGAATCATAAGGAACTGAGAGATATAAAAATAATAAGAGTTTAAAAAAATAAAAAGTTGCTTAATAAACAAAAACAAGATAAAATCAAACAAACAAACAACAGCAGGATAAGGGGTAAAAATATACCCCTTAAAATTAAACAAACAAACAACAGCAGGATAAGGGGATGAAATATAATAGAAATAATGTCATACAATAGAAATAATAGATTGAAAGACACTAAATTAAAATTCCCCAGAATGCCAAGGGACCAAGACACCTTGCTCTATGGCTGCCTCATTTATGAGTTGTGCATGTCATTTAATCTCTTTAGGTTTCAGTTTTCTCACCTGTCAAATGAAGCATGAGACTAAGTGCTAGCTATGGTTTCTTCCTCCACCAATGGGAGCAAGAAAATTTTCCTTTTCATGTAACCCTTGGCCTTCAGAAATAATGAGCAAAGGAAACTCTATTAATATTGCTATACTTCAGTTAATAATAATAGTGTAATGATATGCCTGTGTGTAGTATTTAATACAATGTAGTATAATACAGCAAAACATTTAAATATTTTCATTAGTATCATTTTTTTCCTTAAATATCCAAATTCCAAGGTTTTTAATTATTCTAAAATGTTGGCAGACCCTGCACAAATGTTACCTTCATCTTAGTTTCTACTCCTTTGCATTGCCAGTAAAATTAAGTTTAGCTCCGAAAATAATTATGACTATTTGCTTCTTCTTTGAATTATTCTTAATTTTTTAAGTGTGACACTTTTAGAAAAATACTAATATTTTATTTACTCCTTATATTTTCCCATAATTGTTATCATAATTAGAGTAATAAAAGTATGTTGTTTAATATTAAACATAGTTTCTTATGATACCAAAATATCTAGATGTAACTAATATACAACCAAACGTCATATATATGCTGGCCAATATAGTCACCACTAAACATCTGTGACTATTGAGCACTTGAAATGTAGTTAGTTCAATCCAGGACCTGATTTTTTTATTTCATTTGATGTTAATTAATTTAAATTTGTTAGCCATATGTAGCTAGTGGGTATTATATTGGATGGTGCTGTACAGATCTAGATCTTTAAGAATAAAAGTTGGTAAATTATTTGGAGAGTTCTAAATATTTGAAATATGATCTAGAAATAAAAGTGAGTTTTTCTACTTCATTTGAGTATATGACATTGTATCTAAACATTTCTTTAATATAAAACCACTTCTACTACAATAACATTTATCATCATAGAGCTTCTCATAACTGCAAGACTTGTTCACAGGTACCTTATGGACATTGTGTAAAATCCTCAAACAATGCTGTAAAATAGGTGTCCTTATTGCCATTTACAAAGGAATAAACTGAGGCTCCCAGAACTAGTCAGTGATGGTTTTGTACTTCAAACCCAGTTCTGAAAAACTTTAATACTTACTCTTTTCACTCCCTATTAATGAGTAAAAGAGATTTCCTGAAAAACAAAAAAAAGGTATAAGGACACTTCCCAGAGCTCAAGTGTTATAAAATGGCAATAACTACCATGATACACATGCATTTTAAATGGATATGTATTAAGAAAACAAAGGGCAGATCAGAGAAATGTTACCCATTTTGTCCACACAAAACAACTCCTTATTAAGATTCAAAAGAATAGATATTTCTAAGAATGAAAATTATTGTAAGTAAAATCCACTCAGTCTACCAATATGCTTCTCTATGTGTCTGAAAGAGTGTACAACATGGCCAGACAATGATGCCAAACACCTGCTAAACCCAGAGCACATGAGCTCTCAGCTTCATTTAATATCACATCCTTCCCCCTTATCATCAAGTGGGAACTCCTTGAAGATAGGGGCACTTTTTATCTTTGTATATCCAGTCCTTTGATTCTGGTTTGAAAGGAGGGAATCATGTAGTGATGAATGGCAGGAGGCATGCTAATGACAGCTGAAATGAACTAGACAAGGGGGAGCATAATTTTGCATAATGAGTTATTAAGTTATCACATACCTGTTGCATGGAAACAGTACCTCTTGTTCACCAGCTTCCTCTTCATATTTAACAACAATACTCTCAAGAAACTATTCATTACCTGTGTAAATTGACAAAGGATTCCACTTCGACTCTTTGGTATAAAACATCCTAGTATTGTGATTTTATGCATAGACCCTCCAAATGTTCTTTTTTAAGCACACTTGTCAGGCAATTTGAAAACAAAAATATGCACATCCAAATTACACCAGTAGAGAAATGAAAGCATAAGTGACAACCTAATTACTGAGAGTAGTAGAAGCAGAAGAGAAAAACAATAGTCCCTATTAGGGACACATGCTATTAAATTCTGGTGGGGAAAAAAGGATATAAAAGCTGAGAATAAAAAAAGAAGTAAATTCACATGAATGTGTTTCAGTACATTATTTATAGAAGACTGATATGTTTAAACAAAATATAAAGTCAAAATCAATCATTATTCTCAATAGTAAAAACTTGGAGGTTACCACTGATTAATGAAGGCACTGATCTGGTCAATGTGATTAAATAAAGAAATAAAAGAAAGGAAAGCAGTAAAGAAAATGAAAAGTAATGTGTTAGAAGAGAGAAAACAAAACTGTCTTTATTTACATATATGACTTTTTAAATTAAAAACCCAAAGAAGTTTCAGAAAATAGTAGACTTAAAAGAGGTAAGAAAATGTTAGGTATGTGTTGTAATATATAAAACTCAATTATATTTCTGTTCACCAGAATGTAAGAGTTAAGAAGCACAATCCACTGAATATTACAGTGTTGAATTACTATAAAAACGTAACAGTGTATTGGCAAATCTAAAAGTGGGTATACTATAATTCATTGAAAAATATTTAAATTTAATGAATGATAGTAAAGAAAATATAAACAGAAAGCAATCCCATATTCATGAATACAAATAAATTATAGAGATATCAGTTTTCCTCAAACTAATCTAAAACTTCATTGTAATCACATCAAATTAACCACAGGGTTTTACAAGAAAATTGACAAGCAGATGACGAAGTCCAAGCCCAAGTGAAGCCCAAGAATATCAGAGGGACTCCTGATCAGAGTAAGGTAGAAGAGTCATCCTAATGGTTATCCAAATGTATTATAAATGTGTACTAATGACAACAATACAGAATTGGTACTGACATAGATAAATTGACTGAAGGAACAGAAAAAAAGATTCCAAATTGACCCATGCATTTACACAAATGTGGTACAGGCAGTCCTTGCTCTGTGCCATAATACAGAACCACATAAAAGACCACACATTGAAATCTGCCAGTCTTAATAACCAATGGGGAAAATTATGATTGTTCTTTGTGAAACATTTTCCCCAAAACATCAAAAATGCTCTTATTGCTAGTTAGAAATGTATAAGAAAAAATATTAATAATAATATTTAATGTCCTCTAATTTAAGACAAATATTGAGAATTAGAAGGTCTATTTCTTTTTTAAAATTATTATAAAGATTTTATTGATTTATTTTTAGAGAAGGGGTAAGGGAAGGAGAAAGAGAGGGAGAGAAGCATCAATGTGTGGTTGCCTCTCACACGCCCCATACTGGGGACCTGGATGACAACCCAGGCATATACCCTGACTGGGAATTGAACCAGTAACCTTTTGGTTTGCAGGCCCACACTCAGTCCACTGAGTTACACTAGCCAGGGCCTAAAAGGTCTATTTCTTCGTAAATAAAAAAGTCTATCAAGAGTATTTTGAATGGTGATTGCCTTCGTGTTGCCTTCTTTACAACTTATAGTAAAGAAAAAGTATCTTTTCTATGCTAAATTGTGAAACCACCTTCATTTCAATAAGCTTCCAACATTTTACCCTCCATGCTTTCACTGTCATACAATACCTCTGAGAGTTCCTTTAATGTAAAGATTTACCAACATCACTTCCTCTGTGACATGTTCATCCTTTCTGTCACAACCGCTTATCTCATTTATGGCCACAAGTTCCCTTCACTAAGTTTCTCTGCTGCTTATCTGAAGTCTCTCAAATGTAGCAGTGTCAACATTCCCACTGCTAGGTTTTTCTTCTGTTATTCCATTTTTGTTTGATTTGAACTTCACTTCCAGCATTGTCACTTTTTATTTATTTGTTGTGCTTTCATCTTCAAAGTATACATATTTTGTAAAACGTCACATGGGTTTATCACCTGGAGACAAGGAGTTAATACGATGACAGACTTTGCTGTCTTTTCGTGAACCTGTGTAACACGTGGGCAGTAACACATTACCAACAAACTTTGAAAGAAGTAAAGTGATTATTGCTGATCAGAATGTGCATCTGTTATTTATGTAGTGATTTGTGGACTGAAAAAATATCAGTCCACAATGAAACTTTTACTTTATGCAACAACAATGAATAGATCATGGTACCTGATATGTGAACCATGTTGTCAGGGGACTCATGTTATTTAACTAAATAATCATAACTGAAATTGTGCATACAAAAATCATGCAAAACTAGGACTGTCTAGACCTGACAAAGATGACATTGTAAAGCACTCTGGAAAAGAAGTAGTAGGTGATAAATGGTAGTACAACTGATTACCCACATAGAGAAAAATGGAAGTGGATTCCACCTTCATATTATACATAAATTTAACTCCAGATACAGTAAATATCTAAATCTTAAAGATAAGACTAAATATGTATACATGTGCATATGCATAAACATACACACACATACACACACACACACACATTTATTCATAGAACACACCCTAAAAGTAGTGCAGAATTAAGGTACAAAATGCACTGATCATTAGAAAATATACCCAATTATTAAATTTAGATATATTAAAGTTAAGATCTAAGTTCATTAAAATATATCACAAACTGGACAAATAATTGTGGTAGTAACTGCTAGTTGCTCTCCCCTTTTTCAATCACTGAAATGCTAAAGCCCACATTTCCCAGGTGTCTTTGCCGCTATACATAACTATATGACTAATTTCTCAGCAATGAAACAAGATGACAAGTAGTGGATGCAGATTCCACCTCACTTGCTTTCAAATGATCTTTGCCTTAAGAGTGGAGAAATGAGGGACATCTATAATAGTGTCAACAAGTAAACAATGACCTTTGCCCTCCCCCTAAATATTATAGACAAGAACATGTACCTTCACAGAAAAAGAAACTCAATAGACAATTTTAAAACATAAAAGAAAGCTCACTCTTATTAGATATCAGGAAAATACAAATTAAGAGCACAGTGGGATACTATTTTTTACCCATTTAGAGAAGGCAAAAATTAAGTGTACCAGGTGTTTGTGAGAATTATGATACAATATAAATTCTTAAACACTATAGGTGAGAGTAAAACAGTATGGTCACTTTAGAAAAAAAGTACTTTATCTTATAAAGCTGAATGCAATCATATTCATTGACCCAGCATGCAGGTTTTCGAAGCTTCAATATTGATGTTTAGCTTAACAATTCTTTAATGTGGAGATGGTCTTGTGCATTACAGAAGGTTTAGCAGCAACCCAGGCCTCTACCCACTTCCTACTGGTAGCTTCCCCAACCCAGTGTGATAGCAAAAACAAAAATCTTCAGACACTTGCCAAATGTTCTTGGAGGAGACAAAAATCACTTCCATTTGGGGACCACCACCCTAGAGGAACTCTTGCTCCTATATGCTAAGAGACATACACAGGAATGTTCATTTCAGTTTGCAACTGTCAAACTGAAGAGAACACAACTATTTACTAACAAGAAATAGAATATTAATAATGTGACATTATATAATAGAATATTTCATAGACATGGAAATAAATTGCTTATAGCAACACACAAAAAAATGAATAAATCACAGAAACATAATCTTGAATGGAAAAATAAATCAAGTTAGAAAAAATTTCATATAGCACATCTCAATTTTTACAAAACAAACCAAAAAAAACCCTATCAAAACTATTCTCAAGGATGCCTGCATAATTAGTAAAGCCCTTTGCTTTTTAAAAAACAAAAAAAGTCAAGAAATGACAAACCCCAAATTCAGGATGGCTACTTCAGGGGAGAGGATAGGGGCAGCAAATAGAAGTAGAAGCACTGGTATTGGTAAGGTGCTAGGCTCAAACTGGGTGGTGGATTATCAGACTTTATATAAACAAATTTTGAAAATGAAAGCCTATCATTCGGACTACGATGGTAATTTTTTTAGTGAAAAATATGCAGAATGTACAGAGTATAGTTTAAAGAATTTTAAATTAATGCAATAATAATTACTTTCCACTTTCCTTAGAGAAACCCATCAAAATTCCTAAGTATTCTGCCAAAACCTAGTCCCCACCTCCAGCATCCCTATTACGTTTTCATTATTTCTCAGAGGGCATCTTCTTGGTCTTCAGGACTAGGCTAGGTCCCATTGCAGCATGGTTCAATATCAGTCTGTGTGCCACTTTTCCACTATGTGTCATACTTTTTATACTTGCTTATTT
The DNA here is from genome assembly GCA_004024845.1 of Tonatia bakeri. NCBI lineage: Eukaryota > Metazoa > Chordata > Mammalia > Chiroptera > Phyllostomidae > Tonatia > Tonatia bakeri. Next base: position 63,097 of record PVIA01008018.1, read on the forward strand.
CCTGTGGGTCTGCCCCCACTAGGTTCTGCCTTGTTGACATTTGAATGCCCAGGCTCCAGCAAAGATCCTCAACAAAAATCTCTTATATCAGAAGGCAGTGCTTTTCAACAAGTGATGTGAGGACCACAGGAATCAGAATCCCCTCAGGTGCTCAGGGGAAAAAAAACCCCCAAAACATATATTTACGATGATTCCATACCTGCTGAATTTAAATCTCTAGGTGTGGGCCCAAGAGTTTATTTTGTTTATGATATTCAGATAATTTCTAAACATTCTGAGGCATCACAAAATTTGCTGCAAATTTAGGGCTTTGTTGAAGCTTTCTATTTATTCTATTTGAGGTTAGATACACACAGATATACTTTGTTCAAGTAAGAAAAGAATGTTTTATTTTCTCTCTTTAAAAGTGGGAAGGGAAACAAAAGGCTTGGAAGATTAGGTGACATCATTCCTGATCCTGCACAGGTTTTACTAAACAAAACAAACCAGTCTTTAGTTTATTGCTTTTAGTCCCTTAAATTTTTAAAATCATATATTTTTTCCTTTTTTCTTCTGTCATTTTTATTTTTTGTGTCAACTAGCCTGGTAATAACACCTAATGCTTCAAATGTCCAGCCTGCTGCTTCAAATAAACAGCCCCTGACTCGCCCACCTTTGATTCGAGGAGCCCTTTGTGATTGTCCTGTAGTCGCTGTTGCCACTGTTGCCACAGTCCCTCAACGTTGTCTCTTTCAGTATTGGGGGTAAGGTCTTCTAACACTGCTTCCTTCTCTCACAACCAAGAGGAGTCTCAACACAGTATAGAATTTTCTAGGAAAACTAAAAATGGATCTGCCTTTTGACCCAGCAATTCCACTGCTAGGATTATACTCTAAGAACCCCGAAACACCAATCCAAAAGAATATATGCACCTCAGTGTTCATAGCAGCACAATTTACAATAGCCAAGTGTTGGAAGCAACCTAAGTGCCCATCAGTAAATGAATGGATCAAAAAACTATGGTACATTTACACAATGGAATTCTATGCAGCAGAAAGAAAGAAGGAGCTCCTACCCTTTGCAACAGCATGGATGCAACTGGAAAGCATTATGCTAAGCGAAATAAGTCAGGCAGTGAAAGACAAATACCATATTATCTCACCCTTAAGGGGAACCTAAACAACAAAATAAACAAACAAGCAAAATATAACCAAAGACACTGAAATAGAGAACAGGCTGACAGTGACCAGAGGGGAGAGGGGAGGGAATTTCAGGGGAGAATGGGAAGGGTTTACAGGAACAAGTATAAAGGACACATGGACAAAAACTAGGGTGGGATGGAAATGGGAGGGAGGTGGGGAGGACTGTGGGGGTGGGTTGGGATGGGAGTAAAAGGCAGAAAACTGTACTTGAGCAACAATTAAAATAAAATAAAAAATAAAAATAAAAAAATAAAAGAAATGTTTTTTTGAAAATTAGTGGCTGATTAAGCTAGTGATTTCTACCAGCTGCTCTGTTCTGACCCATACCAAAGTCTGCAATCTAGATTCTCATCAGCTATGCTGAAAACCCACCCACTGTTTCCAGGGGAGACTTGGGATAAATCTCAACATAAGTTTCCATCCTTCATGAAAATAATGCAAAAGTCATACCACTCTACAGTGACACCTTATATAGAAGACAACAAATTATATCTTCTTTCCTCTATTCAGTTTCTTATTTCTGCCTTTTTCTAATTATTTCCTCTATATGGTCTTCAACTTATTTTATCATGTGTCTATTTTCTTTCTATACATTGTTACCTTCCCTTTTTATCTTCCTTTCTCCTTGGCTTGTATCTAAAATACACATTCTCCATTCTTGCAAAGGCCATTTTTAAGCTCTCCTCATTTCTTTTAAAGAGATTTACTCAAAATTATTTCACTGATTTAAGTCCATTCATTTAATAAATGGTCGTTAATTAAATTCTATACTATTATATGTTTTACTAGGCACTAGAAGAATAAAGTTGAATAATATGTAACACTAGACTTCAAAAAACTCTAAATATAGCAGAAAGGAAACAAGTATATAAATAAATGTAATAAATGTTTTATTTTAGGTGTTATGATATAAGTTAAAATATGTAATTGCATTTTAGTAATTAAGAATACAGGTTCTAGAGTCAAACAAACATGTGAATTTAATTTAATAGTTCTAAGGAAAATAGTAAAGGAGATTTTAATCAATTAGAATTGACTGGACTTATTTAACAGGTGTGAGAGGGTTAGAAGATAAGGAGAGAAAGGAAGAATCCAGGATGGTTTCCAAATTACTAGTTTTATAAAGAGTGTGGGGTAGTGACTCAGGTGAAACACATAAGTAGGGAATCATGGTAGATGCAATTTTGAATACATACACGGACAATAATGTTTTGTATTTCAAGGAAATTTTCTTCATAATAATGCAGCAGTGCTCTTTTTATGTCATACACTAAACCTAATGTGACAATACTTCATTTAACTCTAATTTCTTAAAAGAAAATTATTTTCTCATCTCAATTTTACATGACCTGTATATTCATTTTCTGTTTCACCTGTCTTTTATGCTACTTTTAATAAATCTTCAGAACAAACCTCTTACCAAGAAAGCAAATCTTACCCGGACCTGTGCCATCATGACCAATCAGTATTTTCTTCAACTTTCCAAGTGACACTGCCTCAATGGAAAAAATATCGACCTGAACAATAAAAAAGAAACTGAGTTACTTGTTAGAACATCCTCTTTCTCTAGAAAAGAAAAAGCATTGCTATTAGTACTTTATTGTTATATATTACTACTACATCATTATTACTACTACTATAAAAAATCACCACTTACTATTTCCTGCACCAAATCCTACACTATGGCTTATGGAAAATATGCAAACCTGTCACATGATTCTTGCTCTCCTTAATCATACAGTCTAGTAAAAAAGATTTTAAAAATGTAATCATAGCACTTATTTTAAGTCTACTCCTAGTAATTTTTTCCTTATTTTCTTATTTTACAGTTAAAGAGACTGAGACATACAGAATTAAATTACTTGCCCACAGTTAACATCTAATGAATCACCAAGCAAGCACTGAAACCAGTCTGACTCCAGAATGTCTGCTTTCTACCACTGTTGTTCACCTCTCAGTAGCTTTTGTTTCTAAAAAATCTATTTGTGTGTGTATATATACACACATACACATACAAAGTTTTTAAATAAACTCTTAATAGACACAAAGTGCACAGATTACAAATTCACAGCCCACTCAATGCACATATCACACAAATAAAAAAAACATTGACAGCATCCCAAAACCCTTCCTTCACCCACCCCAGTCATTACTTCCCTTAATGGTAACCGCTATCCTGACTTTTAACACTTTTAAATAGTTTTTCCAGGTCTGGGACCATTACCAGAATAACACAGTATGCTCTCTTTCTGCCAGGCTTATTTCATTCAATGTTTGTGAGATTCACCCATATTGCTTTGTTTAAAAGCACTTTGTTCATTTTCATTGCAGAATATTATTCCAATTATTTATCAACTACTTATGCATAATAGTTGTTTCTAGGTTTTAACTACTACAGATAATACTGCTTAGATGTTCTTTCACATGTATTTTTGTGTATTCTGTTAAGGGATTGCTGAATTATAAAGCTTTAGTAAATAGTCTCAATTTTCCTAAATGCTTAGCTCAATATAATACTCTCTGAATGATCAGGGATGAGAGTTCAAGGGGCACCACAGACTAATCAATACTTGGCATTGTGATTCTTTTTAAGCTTAAGCCATTTGATTGTGCACAATTATACTTCATTATGGTTTTTACTGTATTTTAACGATACAGTTGGCATGTTTTTCATGTTTATTGGCTATTTAGATATCCTTTTTCATAAAGTATATATTCAGCCCTGGCTGGTATGCCTCAGTGGACTGAGTGCTGGCCTGTGAACCAAAGGGTCACCTGTTCAATTCCCAGTCAGGCCACATGCCTGGACTGTGGGCCAGGTTCCCAGTAGGGGGTGCTCAAGAGGCAACTACACATTGATGTTTCTCACTCTCTCTTCCTTCCCCTCTCTAAACTAAATACATAAATAAAATGTTTTTAAAAAGTATATATTCAAGTGTAATGCTTATATTTTAAACTGGGTTGTCCACATTTTTCTTGTTGATTTGTGAGCATTGTGCATGTCATCTGGAAACAAGGTCTTTGACAGTATGTATTTCACAATAGTTTTCCTCACTTTTGTGACTTGCCTTTTTACTCTTAATGATGTCTTGAAGAATGGAAATCTTCAATATTTAAGCTATATAATTTATATATTTTTCCTTTTTGCTTAGTACTTTCTTTGTTTTCTATTTAAAATCTTTTTTCTTTCTTTTTTTCTCCTCTTTTTTTTTGTTGATGTTCAAGTACACTTGTCTCCATTTCCCCCCACTACTCCTCTACACCCCAGCCACCCCCACCTCCCACCCTTGATCCTACCTTCTTTGGTTTTGTCCATGTGTCCTTTATATGTGTTCCTTGATGACTTTTCCCCTTTCCCCACAATTATTCCCTCTCATCTCCCCTCTGGTTACTGTCAGTTTGTTATTAGTTTCAGTGTCTCTGGTTATATTTTGCTTGCTTGTTTGTTTTTTTTAAATTAGGTTCCACTTATAGGTGAGATAAAATGGTATTTGTCTTTCACTGCCTGGGTTATTTAAATCTTAATCTCTATGTGTACACCAAGGTTCACGCCAGTATTATTCACAGAAACCAAACTGTGGAAGCAGCCCAAATCACATTAATCCATTGATTAATACAACTAATGGATTAATGCAATTAATCCATTGATAGATGAATGAATAAACAAAAGGAAACATATGCATACAATGAATATTATTCAGCCTTTAAAAAAGGAAATTCTGACACATGATACAACATGGATGAAACTTGAAGACATTGTGCTAAGAGAAATAGCCAGTCACAGAAAGACTAATACGGTATAATTCTGCTTCAAGGAGGGACCTAAGAGAGTCAAATTCATAGAGACAGAAAATAGAACAGTGGTTGCTAGGAGTGAGGGTGGGAGAAAAAGGGGAATGGAAAGTATTGTTTAATGGGCATAGAGTTTCAGTTCCACAAGATGAAAGAGTTCTGAAAATGGATGGTGGTGTTGGTTGCACAGCAATGTGAGTGTATTCAACACCACTGAACTGTACACTTAAAATAAGACAGTAAATTTCATGTCATATGTATTTTGCTATAAATTTTAAAAATCCTGGTCTACCTCTAAGGTCACAAAAATTTTCTCTTACATTAACTTCTACATATTTACACCTAAATTTGCATGGAATTGATTTTTGGGTTTAGTATAAAATAAGGCTCAGATTTTTTTTTTTCTATAATGATATACAATTTACTCTCAGAATTTATTGAAAGAACCATCCTTTCCCTGATGCTGCACATCAGGATATGTGGATCTTTTTCTGACTTTCCTCTGTTTCTTTGTTCTATTTGTCTTGCCTTATATCAATTAATGGTGTATTTATTATTTCAATAAAATAAATCTTGATATCTGGTAGTATAAACCCTACAGTTTTGTTTTTATCAAGATTAATGGTCTTTAAGATTCTTTTAAGTATAATTGACTCTGAATTTCCACATAATTTTTATAATTAAATTGCTAGTTTCCAAAAAAATATTTCTGGTATTTTGATTGGCATTGCAATGAAACTGCAGATAATTAGGGAGAAAAGTAAGAACTTTAAAATATTGAGTATTCAAAGCCAAGGACATAGTATATCTTATTAATTTATGTCTTTTTCAATTTTTTCAATAATATTTTGTAATATCTATGTAGAGGTTTTGCCTTGTTCACCACAGTGCCTGCTTTGCAGTGGGCTCCTGATTGAAGAAGCATGATAGTGGGGATGGAGGCAGGCATGGCCCTAGGACATGGGCTCCCTTCTCTTAAGGCTGCTTTAGTTATCCCTGCTATGGTCCCAGTCTATTAGCTGAGGTCTGAGGCATCCAGTCCCTGTGCAAACAACAGTGACCTCTAGATTATACATCTGCATTATATTGGCTCCTTTTCTACATTTCTTCTCTGCCCTAGGATCACCTCCCCTGTGAGATCTGCCCCAGGCTCTGTTTTGGAAGGACTCACATGAAGGTCCCACTTTTCAAGTGGGAGTGTATGAAGGCCTGTCTTTACTTCTGGGACCAGATTGAATCTCAGCCCGATGAAACCTCTTGAGTCCCTACCCAGCATCTGAGGCTCTTCACTGTCGTTTTCTGACTGGCTTCTTGCTTCTAAGCTTCCACTTGCAAATAGAAGAAAGTTATGCTGAATAGCAGGTTCTCCTTTACATTTTCTTTCTCTCCTCTCAAGTCCTACCTACCTTGACAGCTCTCCATTGCCTTTAAACCAAATTTAAAAGATGTTTATCAAATGTTTCTAGTACTCAGCAGGATGGCCATTTTATTACAAGTTAGAGTAACTTAGCAGAAAATGGAATCTTGACTATTTTTAAAATTATTTTTAATAGAAGAAGAAACTGAGACTTACTATGGTTGCCTTGTTCTGGTGTAGTCCCACCTCAACTCAACCCCAGAGCAGTAAAATGCACACCAAGAAGTTACCACACTTCTCTATATTTCCTATTTGAAGCCAAATGACCATTTCAGGAATTTTCTGTTTGTGTTGCTTTTTAGCTAAAGAAATTAAAGGAAGGATGGTAGATAACAATTTATAAGGATCTTTCTATTACCTGTCCATGCTGAAACTTAACTTTTTTTTTTTGGACTGATGAAGGCTTTGATTCCCAGAATCTCCTCTGGAGCCAATGAGGTTGATAAATACATTGGATTCTGTCTCAGCACCTGGCTTCCTGCCAGTGTGTATGTAGATCTTGTAAACCACCACTGAAATACCGGAAATTATAATTATTTTTCTCATTTTTTAATTTTCTCTTTGAATTTATTAGACACCCTGGAAAGGAATTAGAATGTCCTTTGATCTAGTTGACATGAGTTTCTCTGGGGCACTTGGCCCTACTCTCTCTTGCGTGCACCCCTGTTCAAATATGCTCTTGGCCACTTTATGTTTACCTCATTTATACAGACTACTAGCTATCCCCAGAACTACTGTTTCAACGTAATTATTGTTAGCAAATATGCACTTCCATTAACCACTACACTTTCACAGTTATAAGAAGTTGTACTTTAAAAAAAAAACCTTTTCTCTCTTAATTAGAGGAAAATGGCAACTTTTCTCCCCTGAAGTTTGGCTGTTCTAATCACAGCTGGTCACCCATGCTGCTCCTTCATGGATATTACTATTTTAATACTGTAGATTTTTAATAGCCCTCTTGAATGAAAAGGAATACAAAGATCCTAGAGAGATGCAAATTTAAACACAATTTTTAAGAAAGAGCTTAGTGAGGTACAAGAAAATTATAATCCACTATATTTGACCTTCAAATTAAGTCAATTTCTGAGACACTGGTAAAAGTCACTAATTAGAAAAGAGACTATTCTTGCTGATGCTGTTAATATGAATAATATCTTAGATACAATGAGTACTTATTATCCCAAGTTCTAGAATTCTTTATAAATCATACTCTGTGCAATTGAACAGTTGCATTTATAGCAATCTACATTAACATTTCCCAAAGAACTCAGACATAAAAATCCAACAAGTATGAAAACAAGGTAAGTGAGAAACATTGTCTGTTTCCATCATGCCTGACCTTTAAAACGACAAATGTGGTATATTGGGAAATGGTGTATGCAGGGAAGATAAATCAGTTTCTTTGTGCAGTCTTAGGTATTCTAAAATGTCCCAGAGTGAAACCCAGCAGAGCTTAAGTAGAAAATTAGAACACCTCTCATGAATTTAGGACAACCAAAGACATTATTTAAAATACCTATAAAGATCTGGTCTTACAACCTATGCAACTGCCTAAACAATTAAGCCAAAACTTACACTGGAATTCTTCATGAAGCAAGTATATAGACAAGCAGGATTGCACATCTTTACAGGGAAACTATGGTTTTGTTTACTGAAATTTTTCCCCCTCATTTCAGATGAGTGAACTTGTTAACAACTTTTTAAAAATAAGGACATTTAAGATATTAAAACATATATAAAGTTAAAAGAAATGAATAATTCAAGGTTTAAAAAGCACGTATCAGAAGTTATTTAGAACAGAGATTGTGTATTTATAGCACAAAACACAACACTCGGCCCTTCTTCAACCACTGTGCACATTCTGTGATCACATCATGTCCCTTCCCTGCTACTGCACACCCCTCAAACACTTCTCAGCACTGTTCCCAGAAGCTGCTTGCCATAAATTAAGCTTAGTACATATAAGCCAAAAAGTTAATTGCCATCTAAAATACAAAGAGAAATGAGTGTGCCACAAATTTAGAACAAAGAGGTTATCACAGTTGAGCACTAAGTTTTATTCTCAAAATACATAGAAAAGAGTCACATAGATTGAATTGGAAGGTAGAAGAAAACATGATTCCACACAGAGAAACAAAAATTTTGCTGCAATCTTTAACATTGACTTTACTTTAATTGTATTAGACAATGTAATTCACCAAACATTAATTAAGTTTTGTAACAAAAGCACGTAGACTCTTTTTTAAAAGTTAAATTCATAACAATATATTCTAACTCCAAACATTTGGTGATCCTGAAGGCAATATGAAATTCTTCCTCTTCTAACTTGATGCAAAGGCAGAATTTGAAGAATGCTTAGTTAACATGTTGTTCAGATGCATTCTGTTGGGAAGAATTCTTTGACCAATTTTTGACCAAAGGAAAATTAGTTTCATATCGGAATTAACTGAGCTTTTTTTGAGTTCGATGAATAAAATTTCTATCATCACTAAAAATTTGGTTTGGATTATTTTTAAGTCAGGTTTGTAGAAATGCAATTTTCATGTAACAAAATTCACTCTTTTAAGGTATATGGCTTGATAGCTTTGACAAATGTTTGCAAGTGCTATAACTACCACCACAATTAAGACAGAGAATATTTCCATCACTCCAAAATGTTTCCTCAGGAGGGGTATGATTTTAATCAGCTATGGAGAATAAAAAAGTTATATTTTTCAGCCCTTAAAATTATGACTGTGAGTGAAGATTCAGATCCATCATATGATGATACAAATTGAAGATTAGTAATAACCTAGCTGATACCTAGAAAGATTCTCAGACCTAACACAGACCTGCCTGATTTTTGAATAAACATATAAAGGTAGTGAATCCAATTCACTGTTTATAAAATATATTTAGTACAATTCTGTAATTTTATTTTTAAATTATATTTTATTGATTGTGCTATTACAGTTGTCTTAATTTTTCCCCCTTTGCCCCCTCCACCCAGTACCCCCCACTCCCTCAGGCAATCCTAACACCTTTGTTGATGTCCATGGGTCATGCTCATAAGTTCTTTGGCTCCTCCATTTACTCTACTGTAACTTACATTCCCATGACTATTCTTTAACTACTTATTTGTACTTCTTAGTCCCCTCATCTCTTCATCTATTCCCCCCCACACACCTCCCATCTGGCAACCATCAAAACACTCCCAATATACATGATTCTGTCTCTATTCTTCTTCTTTGTTTAGTTTGTTTTTTAGATTTAATTGCTTACAGATATGTATTATTGCCATTTTATTGTTCATAGTTTTGATCTTCTTTTTCTTAAATAAGTCCCTTTAACATTTCATATAATAGTGGTCTGGTGATGATGAACTCCTTTAGATTTTCTTGTCTGGGAAGCTCTTAATCTGCTCTTCAATACTAAAAGATAGTTTTGAAGGTTAGAGCAGTCTTGGCTGTAGGTCCTTGGTTTTTATGAGTTTGAATATTTCTTGCCAATCCCTTCTAACCTGAAATCAGCTGACAGTCTTATGAGAACTCCCTGTACGTAACTACTGCTTTTCTCTTGCTGCTTTCAAGATTCTCTCTTTATCTTTAAACTTTGGCATTTTAATTATGATGTGTCTTGGAGTCGGCCTCTTTGCACCATTCTTGTTTGGGACTCTCTGTGCTTCCTGGACTTACATGTTTATTTCTTTCACCAAATTAGGGAAGTTTTCTTTTATTATTTTTTCAAATAGATTTCCAATTTTTTGCTCCTTCTCTTCTCCTGACACCCCTGTGATATAAATGTTGGACCTCTTGAAGTTGTCCTAGAGGCTCCTTTCTAAATTTTCTGGATTCTCTTTTCTTCTTGTTGTTCTGATTGGTTGCTATTCACTTTGTTATGTTCTAAATCAGTGATCTGATTCTCAACTTCACTCACTATACTATTGTTTCTCTGTAAGTTGTTCTTTATTTCAATTAGTGAATCATTCATTTCTGACTAGATCTTTATTATGTTGCTGAGGTTTTATTAAGTTCCTTGAGCATCCTTATAATCAGTGTTTTGAACTCTGCATTTGGTAGATTGCTTATCTCCATCTTATTTAGTTCTTTTTCTGGAGTTTTTATCTGTTCTTTCATCTGAGCCATGTTTCTTTGTCTTCTTGTTTTGGCAGCCCCCCTGTATTTGTTTCTATGTATTAGGCAGAGCTGCTTTGACTCCATGTAGCCTAATGTATCACATGTCCTATAGGGTCCAGTGCCACAGCCTTTCCTATAACCCAAGCTGGGTACTGGAAGTGCACCTGTTGTGTGGGCTGAGTACACACTCCAGTTGTAGTTGAGCCTTAGTTACTGTTGGCATATCAATGGGATGGATTTACCCAGGCCAGCCAGCTGCAAGGATTTGCTGTGACCACTGACCTCCAACCTCCACCCTCCATGGAGGATCAGCTGTGTAGAGCCAGGGTGCATTGACGTGGTCTCTATCTGTCCCCTGGGTATGCTGGCCCTGGAGTTTCCTGGGTGGTGTATGCCAAGGTCAGCCCCCACCTGTGTTTTCCCCAGGACCACTATGACTGAGCAAAGCAATCCGAGATGGATGCTACTTGTGCTGGGCTTGGAGATTCCCAAGAGAAGCCAACCTGTGAATCCAGGCTGGCTGCTACTAGTGGTGGGCCTAGGGCTTACTAAGGCCAGTTATTGCTTATTTGAGAGGACTTAGGAAGTTGTGCAGCATAAACCAAGACAAGCCATTCATATGGAAAAACAGCTTGGGTGGGTCTATAAGCTGGGTGGGCTGGAGCTCTGGGGATCTCCAAGGCAGGACAATGTTAGCCAGGTTGATGGAGTCTCAGATGTGGCACCAGTTTGCTGGGCTGTGGCTCTGTGGGGGGAGGGTTTAGAAAAGGACAATGGCCTCTTCTTGCCTTGATGCCAGGCACTTCAGTTCCTCCCAGTATGCCACTGGTGCCTTTCAGGCTACTACTACCCCAGTGCTGGAAATCAGAAGGAGTAAATCTGGGTAGATGAGTCCATGTGTAGGTTCTTTAAGATGAACTGCTTGGGGATCCAGAAGTTTCTTCCACTGACTCAATCCCTGCTGGTTTTTGCAATCATAGGTTGTGGGGACTTATCTTCTTGGCACTAGAACCATGGGTTGAGAGGTCTGGTGTGGAGCTGGGACTCCTCATTTTTGAGATATCCTTCCCGAATTTTTATCCACCACATGTGGGTGTGGGACCAGCTTGTTCTATGTCTGTGCCCCTCCTACCAGTCTGGATGGATGTGGTTTCTTTAATTCTGTAGCTGTCAGACTTCCATTTGACTCTATTTCTACGGTTCTAATTGATGGTTGTTTTGTATTTTTAGTTGAAATTTTGATGTGGTTGTGTGACGAGGTGAGCCGTCTGCCTACGCTGCCATCTTGATTAGAAGTCCAGCTCTGTAATTTTAATCTGAATTCCACTGAACAGATCACTTCCTAATATCTTATCATGGCAAAAGTTTCTGATTCCCTTGGTGACCTGTTTCTTGATTACCCCAAGGTAATGGTTATGTGATGACAGTGGCAGCCTTTTTACAAAGCTAGCTGGAATGGAGTGTTTTAAACATTTAGACATTAGAAGTTTATTTTTAGAACAGAACTGAGTCTATCACTATCAGGAGAAAGGACATCACTAACCCAGTCTAAGATGTAAAGATCAAACTTAAAAAGTAATAATGGCCAAAAAATGTCAGCCCAGAAATAAACATGGAAAGGAACGAATGTCTAATCCCACAGTCTGCCAGTTGTCAGTATTAGAATGTTATAATAAATTAGTTGAACCAGAAAATTTTCCTTCTAGATTTAGATAGTTATTGCCAGAGAAATGTCCTAAAGGAAAGCAATCTTCACAATTTAGGATGACTTTGAATAAACCATGAAGGAATATTTAGTAATTGTTATTAATGTAATCTGAATTGTCAATGATATATCAAAGGTAATGGCAGTGTTAACAGGATTGTCTATTGTCTAAGCCACAGTCCACCCTCATACTGACAAAGTCTTGCAGGGGTGCACTTACCTAGATATTGAATATCTCAGTCTCCCAGTCCTAAACCTCATGTACCTTAAGTGTGGGGCTCATGTCTTTTTCAGTTTTGAACCCCTAGCTTCTAGCACATGTTAAATGATTACAGGATAATACTAAATAAAGGAATGCCTAGTACTCCATCCATCTGTAAAAAGTATGTACTGCTCTCTGCTGGTAGCCCAAAGAACTGCTCAAGCATGAATCCTCTAAAATAGTGTGTGGCTACTCTTCACCCAGACTGTGCTTTAAAACAACCCCACCTTCCCAGGATCTTTTTGCTACTAACTTTTCTCTCATTCCTCAGTTTATCTCAGGGTCCAGATAGCTTCTGGCTCTTTGACTTTGTCTTCTAGTCTTTAATCTATATATGCTAGTAGGAATGAACAATATGATTTGGCTTTCTACACTGACACTCTCTAAAGTCCATCATCCACACTAGTCCTAGGAGTGACTGAAGAAGGCAAGGGGTGAGCAGGGAACTATGGTTGTTAAGTCGTTCATGCCAGACATGAGCTAGAAGCTTTTTTTAAAACAGTGTAGTTAAAATGTTTCTTTCTCTACTTAATACTGTAATGGCCCAGTGGTGTTATTCTATTTTTGTTCAAAACATTGAAGAATTCCCAATCTACTACCAAAAATGTTCTCTGTTTTTCAAGTAAACGATAGAGTCAAATAAAACAATATTCTTTTAGCTGTATTACTAATGTTGCAGACTTTCATTCTCCTGGAGTACATTGTTGACATTTTTATTGGGAAGTAACTGATGAAACTTATCCTAGAAAGATATGCCATTGTGCAAATGTGTGTAGGTGGACCCTCTCTCTCCCCCCCTCTCTGTCCCCCTCTCTGTCCCTCTCTCTCTCCCTCTCTCTCTCTCTCTCTCTCTCTGCCCTGAGTTGGGGCAAACACATTAATACTCTACTGAAACTCATGGTGTTACAGGGTGCAGCCAAGAGGGGGGGACCCCAAATGGACATTTGAAATGGGGCCCAGAACTCAAGGTGTCCAGAGACTCTAAGATGTTTTTTTTTACCTCTTCTCCCCCACCACAGGTGTGAGTTGGGGGAAGGGGCTCACAGAGCAAGAACGTGCAGGGCAGCTTTGCAGCTAATCCATGGCATGGTTATTTAAC
>PVIA01008019.1:0-76464 GCA_004024845.1 Tonatia bakeri
TCTTGTTTCCATTAACATATCTTTTTATATCTAATTTCAGGCTCAAATGGCAATGTGAAATTTCTGTTAAAAATTTTCAATGTTTTATTCAAATTCTTGATGATCTTCACTGGCAGGAAATGTTTATACAAATTCGTGATAAAAAATTACAAACAACTTTATAAGCACTCAAAAATTTTATCAGTTGAAATTATATTTAAGGAATATAAGCCTTTTCTTTTTTCCCATTGACAAATGCGGTGCCAAATTTTCTCACGATGGGATATTGGATTTAGAACTCATCAGATCTTTCTGATCTGAGTGTGCTGAAATAATGATGGAGCATTAATTGACAGAACACACATGTATTTTCAGAGCAGTCGCCCTGCAGCCAGCTTGGATGTGACCGAAAAAGCTCACATGCCACAAAAGCTAGAAACGGTCCGCATACAAAGAGTAAACATTTTGTCCTGAGAGACTCTGATTTATGCCTCTGACCTCATATGACTATTCACAGCGCCTCCTTTCACTCAAAAAGAAAATAAACGCATTGGTTTAGTGTTGCTAATGTAACATGAATGAATCTCAAAAACATTATCCTGAGAGAAGGAAGCCAGATACAAAAAAGTACATGGTGGGACTGATTTCATTTCTTTGAAATTCTGTAACAGCTTCAACTAATCTGTAGTGGTGGAAAGCAGAAAGCAGTTGCTGGGGCTGCAGCTGGGGCAAGTAGGGGAGGGTTGTAAAGGGTACGCAAGGACTTCCGGGGGTAAAGGCAAGGTTTTCTATCTTGGTTGTGGCAGTGACTCCCCTGGTACATCACCCACCCATGCATTTGTCAAAACTCACAATATTATATATTTAACATGAATACATTTTATTAGATATAAATTATATCTCATTAAAGTTAATTTCAAAAGAAGAAATGAAATAAATATAATATGATAAATAATATGGTGCTGTACTTATGCATGAAGAGAGAGACTCAGAGCTGCCATCTGATTCTGTGCCAACCCGGACCTCCCTCCTGCTCTCCTTGCGCCACACACTCCTCCTTGTCCCCAGTGGGCAGCAGCCCACTCTGCAGCTAGCTGCTGAAGGATTTGTCCAGCTGGCCAAGGCCTCCATTACTGCCTGGGGGAATGATCATGGTCCCTGCTGCCTGAGGGGACCTGCTTGAGGGTGTGGTCCTTTAAGAAGCTGTAGGTGAGACTCTCCCTGGGAGTAACCAGCCCAAGTGCTCCAGCTACCCACTCGCCCAAAGGCTGAGCCGAGGCCATCACCAACCCACTTCACTGCACACCCGTGGCCCGTTGCAGGCGCTCCCACTAGAAAGCTCTGGCTTCCCTTAGGGAGGATACCCATGCCTGTCCGTAAGCCTTATTCATGAGGCTGAAATCAGAAAGGGGAAGATCTTATGCAAAGGAAATAAATAAACACCTACTTCTTGGGTCCAGCCAATGGTGGAAGGAAGCAGGAGAGGGGAAGTGAGAGGAGTCAGACACGTGAGTCTTAAATTCCTTTTCTGGGCTTTGGTCTAGAGCAGGTGCTGGCACGTTTTTCTGCAAAGGGCTAGTTAGTAAATATTTTAGGCTTTTGGGGTCTTCTGGTCTCTGTTACAACTACTTAATTCCGCACTGCAGTGCAAAACCAGCTATGGACAATACTGATGTGAACGAATATGTTTGTGTTCAAATTTATGGAGACCGAAATTTGAATTAATGTAATTTTCATGTTTTTTCCTCAACATGAAGAAATGTAAAAAACATTTCCAGCTCATAGGCCTTACAAAACAGTTGGTGGAGAGCTTGCCAACTGCCGTTCCAGGTTGGGGTGTGCAGGGTGGGGCGTCCTGAGGGTGCAGGGCTTCTGGAAAGGGATGGCCCTTGGATTTCTGGGTTTTGACACAGTTAAAGAGGTCACGACCTGTGCTGGAATGTTAGTTCCTTTTTGTTTTGCATGGAACCCAGTTCTCTCAGCCCCTGAAGGAGCAAATATATTTTAACTTTCTGAATACAACCCCCATCCCTAATACACAAATGTATTATTTGACACTCAGTCACCTTTGGAATTTGAATTTGAATTTGAATTTCAAATAAATTTTCAGTAACCATTCAGCATGACATACATAGAATAATAAAAGAGGGCCATAAATTGACATAATCTGTTAGAAACCAAAGGTTAGGAGTAATCAAATTCTGTGTTTTTGAGGTCTAGACACAGGTGTGTGTGAGGTGCCTCCCTGAATAAGTCCAGGTGGGAATCCCTTCAGGCACCATTATAGGGAGCTAATTCGACACTGGACAGATGTGGTCTATGGCAGTCATTCCCGGGGGCAGGGGTAGGGGTGGGGTGGAGGGGTAGAGCTTGCAGGCCAGGTGAGCAGTGCCCCCCTGTGGGAAGGGCTGGAACAGCTCAGACTGCCTTCACATGTCCACAGCCAAGTGGGCTTTTTGTTGCCTACGTGCTCCCTTCTTGCCCCACATCTCACTCTCACTCTGCACCCCCAAAACTTCCTTTCTTCATTCCTTCTGCTCTTCCTTGTCACACCCCGCAGTCTTTGGTTTTGTTTGCTCTGGGGTGTTTTGCTGAAATTAGAATTGGTACCTCAGGGCGGTGCTGTTGCACAGCCCTTGGGCCTCCCACCCTGGTCACTTGGGGAGCTGTAACGGACCCACTCTTGGTGAACTGCATGAGAGAAAAATGGCATTTGACTCAGGAGCAGTGAAGCAGGTTGACATCCCTGGTGACCCAGCCCCCTCCCCATCAGCCTCCAGAGTCCTGCTCCTGGGGTGCTGTAGCCATAGGAAGGCTGACCTCCTTGATTTCTCCTCCACTCTTTCCCCTCACTCTCTCTGCCTTTCCCTTTCACTAGGTAGCATCTCTGTGTAGTCAACAGATTGTCGTTGTGGTTCCTAGGTTGGCCTCCCCTTCGGGGCTGGGCTGGGCTGGGCTGGGCTGGGTGGGGCAGGGCAGTGTGTGATTGAGGACAGGGCAGGGCCCAGAGAGGGCCTTGATCAGGTGTGTTGGCTAGAACTGAATCAACAGTTCATTATCAGGATCTTCCCAGTCTGGCTAGAAACTGCTGCCATATTCAAGGGCCCTCAGCCACCGAAGGTGCCTGCTTGTCACAGAACTCCAGAGCACTGTCACCATTATTAACACGACATTCAGGAGTAGGGAGGGATGGAGACCAAGGAGGGAGCCCTGTAACACCACAGGGCAGATAGGGATGGAGACAGTCAGGGCTACAGAAATGGATTGGAGCAGGAACAGTGACATGGTGTAGGGGCAGAGACAGCAGGAAGCAGAGTGCAGGGGGAGGGTGCTCAGCCTTGGCTTTGGGCTTCCTGCTGGGCTCCGCCTCTCCCAGAAGCACCCTGCACAGCAGCCAGGGACAGGCGTGTGAGAGCTCCTTCAGTATCCTGGCTCTAGTGATGGAGGCTGGGAGAGGTCTTGCTCTCTGGGGCTTTATGAGAGGGAGTTTCAGCTCTCAGGTTTCCTCTGCTGAGGGCTCCAGAGGATAACTGCTATGGGAAAGGGCAATTTTGGGTGGCAGGAAGGGATTTCTCTGGGGCCCAGTATTTTGTGGATTGAGTGAGGCACCGGGGAGGCCTTGGTGGGTGGGACCAAACAGCTCGGCCCTCCGTGGCAGTGGCCGGTGTTGCTGCTGCTTTGTCCCTTAACATGTTTGTTTTCAGTTCCACGAAGGACACTAAAAGGAGTCCTTCTAGCATCAGACTCTGTGTCAGGCACTGATAGGAAGCTCAAAGCCTAGAGCGTGGAGGAAGAAATGGGTGAGAAAGCAGATGATGACTTGTCAGGTGACAGATGCTTTAATAAAGAACTAGACAAAATGATGAGGAGGGGCTCAGGAGGGGTTGTCCGACTGCCTGGAGGCGAGGCTCTCAAGGACACCTTTCCAGAGCAAATGGCACTTTTATAGATGGAGAGTGAGGAGGCAGGAAGATGGTAATTCCAAGCAAAGGGAACAGCATTTGCAAAGGCACGGAGGTAAGAGAGATATCTGGGCCATTTCTTTGGAAGGTTTGATGCCAGGGCTTGGGAGGGTAATCCTGAATGAGACCCTCCCAACACACACACACACACACGCACACACACACACACACACACACACCCCTGTTTAAAAACTCCCAAGGGACCTACTTATGTGGGGTACAGTTAGCATTTGGGGAGGGTGTCTGAAAGGGTTAAATACTATGGGCTCCAGGAGAGGAGACCGCTGATTGCCCTATCAGGCATGCATTCTAGCCTTCCAGTCTAGGGGGGCTCTGCCTGGTCCCCAGCCCTTCCCCTACCTCCCCTCAGCTCCAACTGCAGCACTTTGAGAAATCCTATGTGAGAGAAGCTCAAAACTGGACTCCTAGGTGTGATAGCTGCGGTAATGGCTGCCACCTGGGCTAGACTGTGGCTGTCTGGTGGGTGTAGACCAGCCCTCAGGAATGTGGGGCCCAGCTCCGACTTAACCCCTTTGTCTTCTCTAGTCCCACAGCTTCTAATGCAGCAGTATACACACCAGGATAGCCCTGTGAACCCTGGCCCAGGTCGCATGTTGAAGGAGTTCAATAGCATCAAGACTTGACTTCTATTCCAGGCATAGTTTAGGAATGTTGGCTTCCATGGCAAAATGAAGGGTGGGCTTGTTGAAGTTTGAGACATTTTAAAGAATGCTTTAAAGAGTGGTAAATGCTGACAATTCTCTTAGCACTCTTGTCCTGGACTTCTCAAATTGGGATATACAATGTTACGTCAAGGATAGGCAAAGTTAGGATAAATACAGGGTGGGGGGAAAAGTGGTTTACAGTTGTTCATATGGAAAAATAATACAATAATTAACAAATAATAATATAAGAATAAACTCTGTATATTGCATGCTCACCTATAAAACTACTTTTGCTCCACCCTGTATGGGCCATCTGCTTGGGGCATCAATTTGATGTGAACTATTTGGGGGGAACACCACCCCCACACACATTTGTATAGAAATAAATATATGTGTAGGAATAGGATGCAAACTTTGCATAAATGTTTAAGTGATGGGGAGCCCTGACACATCTGGAGTCTCAGAGGCATATTTGGGCTGTCCTGTCCCGTGCGGGCCGTGGAAGCTGCATGCTTTCCTCTGCTCTTAACGCTGTCACCCTCCCTCTACATCCTACAAACGAGGGAAGTGAGGTCCAGAGTGGTGGGTCAGTGACACCGCAGAATAAGAGGTGGGGGTGGGACTAGAACCTGCACCGAGGGACTGCTATTAGCATGTTGTCTATGACAATGGCGACTCTAAAGTTTTATGTCTTAGTGTTGTGGTTTCAGTAGTGTTGTGGAAATAATCAAATCCTTTTCTGTCAAAGTAGTCTCTGACCACGGTGGGAGGAAATGGGGGCGGTGGACAGAGGGACTGAAAGTCAAAAGACTGGATTTTATCCCCAGCAGTTCTTGAAATAAGAAAGCTCTGTGACTTCAAATGGACTAACTCCCCTGGGCTTCACCGTCCCTACCTGTGAAATGTGGTGGCTACGGAAGACACTGTCTAACAGCCAGGCCTGCTGTGAGCTGAGGCCGCTGCTTGCCCTCCCAGAACCTCCAGCCTGCAGTCAGGCTCTACCTGGCCATTGCAGAGTCTCTGAGGAAGGGGCAGCCCGCAGCTCACTGGGCCACCTCTGCGCGGCAATTCCCCAGGAAGACTGTAGATGGGGCACAGACACGATCTGGAAAATCAGCCTTCTCTAGGATGCGCCCTGCCTTTGTTGGGACCATCTGGCCAGGAAACTGAGGGTAGAGCCACTCAAGCTGTTCCAGTAAGGGTGTGTGTTGTGAGAACACCCTGGGCAATCTCACAGCCCGGGGCTGGACTTGGCGTTTTTTTCCCACCAGCATAGCTTCCTGGCAGTGCAGGGTTAGAGGGGACCCTGGGGAGTCAGTGATTTCTTAGAAAGACTTTCTCCCTATTCACCTGTTTCCCGCCCCATTTCTCACCTTGGCTCAAAACCATGAACCTTTCTGCGACTGATCGGAACCAGTCTGCTTCTTGTTGGCACCGCACCCCCACCTCAATGTTTTGGTTTTAGCTTTCTCTGCCTTGCTCAGTTAGTTATCATGGTCCAGTCTCTTACCTCTCGCTAGAGTACATTAACTAATTTTGTCCTCTGTCACCTTCATGCCACTCTTTTTGTTCTTGGGGGCTCATTCTTTTTTTATTTCATCACTTTCCTTCGGCGAGTGTTCCGAGGGAATGGAGGTGCACATGTGTTCAAATTACAGGCTTGACTGGAAGTCCCTGTCATCATTCTTTTGTCCCCATCAGTCCTTTGAAACTGTCCCAGTCAAGGACACACGTTATTTTCACGTTGCCAACCCTAATGGCCGCCCCACTGTCCCCATAACACAGTCTCCCAGCAGCATTTCTCATACTCGACCACTTCCTTCTTGAGACCTGCTTCTTTGGGCCTTCATGATAAAACATTCTTCTGACTTGTCTGTCTACTGGCTACCTTCAATCTGTTGCTAATTCTTCCTCTTCTAGAACCTTCTAGGACCCTTACCCTGTCCTCCTCTCTGTCTACACACGGTCCCTAGCAGATCTGATCCAGTCCCCGGGCTTTACATACCTCCTGTGTCACGAGGCCTCCATGTAGCTGTCTCCAGCCCAGATATCTTCTCCGAATTCCAACTGCTTGCTAATATCTACATGTGGATACCTAACGGGCGTCTCAAATGTAACTCTGGTACGCCAGAACCCTTGCTTGCCCCCTGAACTTCCTGGTGTTCTCCATTTAAGTAAATCGCATCCCATATATCCAGTTGCTCAAGACCAAAACCCGAGACCATGCTTCACCCTGCTCTTTCCTTCTCTGCTCCGTTTACTGTGTCAGCAGGCCTCATTGGTGCCCCCACAGGGCACTGCTGCGTCCACTCCTTCCCGGCTCCATTCTGACTGCCCGCCAAGGCCGCCCGCCGTCAGGTCTTGCTTGGATCACGATTACGGCCCGACTGATTGCCCTGCTCCCACCATTGTCCCCCATGATCCACCTTCCGCGCTGTGCCCGAAAATGATTACACTAAAAATGCCCATCAGGCCTTAATTCACCTAAAGCAGCAGTCAGTAAACTAGGGCTTTGCTGGCTAAATCTGGGCTGTCACTTGTTTTTATATTAACCACAAACCCAGAATGGTGTTTCCATCTTGATAAAAAATACAAAGAAGAGTAATATTTTATGTCCTATGAAAATTAAGTAAAATTCAAATTTTAGCGTTTAGAAGTAAAGCTATACTTGAAGCGCAGCTGCTCACAGCCGGCTGTGCGTTGGCTGCGGCTGCTTCTGTGCGGCGGCTGCTTCTGCGCTGCGGCGGCGGGGCGGAGGCGCTGAGGGGCTGAGCCAGAGACTGCCTGGCCTCAAAGCCTAAACTCCTTACTGTCTGGGTTTTCACAGAACAAGTTTACTGACCCCTGACCTAATCACAAATGTAGTTCAACACTTTGATCATTTAAAATTTGGTGATGGGAGTGTGTGGTCAGCATGTGTTTTCCTTGTGAGAATTAAGGGGTTCTCCAAAGTATCTCATTGGGAGAAACCCCTTGGACTAAGATAAATCTGCCATAATTCTAAGTAGACAAGAAAACAGATTCTTTCACCTCATAGGAAATCTAAGTGCCAAGATGCAATGATTATCAAACGTTACTTAAAAGTTTAGTCAAAACCAGACTTAGGTATGGATTGGAGTGAATAACTGCCTAACTTTTCTTGTAAGCATGTCCTTAATTTATAAATTAGCTGTATATTAGCCAAATAAAACACACAAGAGAGTCTGTATTTAAAAAACAGTATGTTGGATTATGCCGTTTCCTTGTTTAAGTCTCTTCAGTGACTCCTTGATGTCTTTAAAATAGAACCCAAGCCCCTTATCGAGGCCTTGGCCCTTCTGCAGACTCCTTCAACACCCTCCCTTGTTCTACAGGCTTTTCCGTTGCTCTCCTAATTCTACCCCAGGACATTGACACTTGCTTTTCCTTCTGCCCAGAATGTCCATTGTGCCACAACTTCTCATCGTTCAGGTGTAAGCTCATATTTGCCTCTCCAGAGAGGTTTTCCTAGTCAATTTTATCTAGACTAGGCAGCCCTTCCCCCAAATCACTCTCTGGAACAGTAGTTTTCAACCGGTGTGCTGCAAGAATTTTTAAAACATGCAGTACCTGTTTAGTCAGGGGCGCTGACCTCTTTTCCCTTAGACTGTCAAATAAAAAAAATGACAACAGCACGACAAAAGCCATCTGGTGTGTAAGCATCAAAATTATACCTATTTTTTTTATCAGATTGGCAAAAAATATATTTTTCAGTGTGCCACAGAATTTTAGTAGTTAGTTTATGTGTCATGAGATGAAAAAGGTTGAAAATCACTGACCTAGAACTCTAGAACATTGTTTTGCTTGTGTTTTAAAAAATTCATAGCAAGTATTATCCAAGATTATTTCTTTCATTTATTTACTTGCATGTCATTGAACTCTTCCAATTAAAAAATTCTGTAAGGAAGGGCCCTGATCTGTCTTGTTCATATTTCATGCCTTCACCTACCATAGTGCTTAGAATACACTATATCCTCAATAAATATCCGTGCAATAAGTGAATGAATAACCAGCTAGGCTAGGGGAATAGGAGGAGCAGGGCCAGTTCTCAGAGAACAGGATGCAGGCAGACCAGGAACCTCTAAATGTGCTTCTTGAACTCTTCTTTTCATCACCATAGGCTGGAGTAATTACATGAAGTCTGGCAATTTTATAAAGGGTCAGGGAGCAGAAATTGAAGGGTAAGTGTGAGTGGGGGCTGGTTCAGTCGGTGGCATGGCTCTCCAAAGATTTTGTGCTCTGCTCTGCCCCCAAGCAGCACAGTTTTCCATTGTAACCTTGCATAACTTTCCACGCAACTTTCTTTCACAGCTTCCTTCGGGTAATTTTCCACGTGGTCAATCAGCTCCATCAAGTGCAACCTGAGACTAGGAGTGGCAGGGCCGGCCGGGGAGGAGGTGGTGTATTGTTTGCACACACACTAATTCCCAGCCCTTCTTGGTGCAGGAGGGGCCAGGAGTGTGACGCACAGGGTGTTCCTTTGTGGCTCTTTTTACAGGGAATGGTTAAAAGAAGCCCATTTTGCTGCCAAGTCAAAACTGAAATCTGTGGCTTGCCGCTCAGAGCAGCTGTTAGGACCCAAATTCTCTGCAGGGGTTTGGGCTGTAGTCTAGAAAATGACCACTCTTGCTGCTTCCTTTCCTTTGTGCTTCTCTGTGCTTGATGAAGATTTTGATTTTGGGGAAGCAACAAAAATAAAAATAGCAACAAACATATTCATATAAAAAGACAGGGAGAGAGAAAATTTGAACCTTTTGAAGAGGGCAAAAAGGGAAGCCAGGCATCTGAGCACATTTCCTTTATGAGAGACCTGAGGCTCCAGAGGGGTCACAGCACTCCTACAGAATCTGACAGAACCAGGGGAGTGGGGAAGTCTGCATCTGCCTCCACTGCCCACCACCCAGGACAGGCTCTACCTGCAGTGAGCACACGCCACCCTCGCACCCGTCTCCCACCCCAACCACAGAGGCTTCTGCAGAGGCCTCGCACCTTCTGTTCACCATGCCTGCAGTCCTGGGGCTGTGACTGCCACTCCTTTAGCAACTCAGGGAAGAGGCAGAGTGAGGAAAATGCTCAGTGGTGTGGCAGAGACTGGGTATCTCCCAGCAACACTTTCTTTTTGTCTTACCAGCACAGTTGGTTGGCAAGTTTCTGCTGCACATTCTCAGTGATACGAGTACTTGTTGTTTCTTGGGCCCCTTCTTGTTTGACCTAGTTCTTAGTCCAGACCTTGCTTCTTAATTAACCCATGTGCTTATATAATGTGTGGCACACCCACATAGTACTGAGGCTTGTTCAGGCCTCATTCTCTAACATTTTGGCTGGTTCTGTAGCTTCTAAGGATGTGGGTGGGGAGAGTGGTTAGCTCAGTCTGGGCACCAGAATCCAAGCAGTGACTGCCTGTCGGAATCCACCTGGCGAAGGTGTTGTTCTATAATAACAGGTGCTTCTTATCACAATATCTAGAGAAGGGCTTTCTCTTGGAACTCTACAATGACAATGTGAAGGTTCGTCTAGAATGACTAAGCTGACACTAGGAGATGAGAACTGTTCGAGTGGATTTCAGCAAATGTATAAACACAAGTGACCACAAAGAGGAAGTGTTATTCAGTCATTGCTGCTAACCCCTCTTCCCTCGGGGACAGTGACAGCTACAGCCAGATGTGGCCGAGGAAAGCATCTCTGTCTCGGCTTTGTCAGCACCCTCTTCTTTTGTTGTCTTTGTCTAGTTTTATTTCTTAATCCTGTTCAGTGTCTCAAGGGGTCTACACATCAAATTGTGTGCAATGAAATCATTGAATTCCTTGACATGGGGTTTACTATCAAGAGTGGACAATTCTTAATCTGTCCAATAGCAGTTGCTTAAAGTTCACAATAAAAGAGCAAATCTTCAGGGGCCATGTTTTTTAGGAGGTCTATTTTCATCTAGCACGTCTGGCTCTGCAGGGGCTCCTTAAGGTGCCGGAGACTGCCTTTGGTCCACAGAGTCAGCACGACATTAAAACAGGCCCCATACGCTCTCTGATGCATTGCTATGGCCTAGAACCTCTCTGAAAGCTTCCTGCATTATGCTCTGGCTGGCTCCCGATCCCTCCTGTTCCTGACCTGTCATTTTTTCATCTTGGAATTCACTTTACATTTTGCATCCGACATTTGGTCCATACTTCCAGTTCCACTTTGCCCGCAGTCACTTATGTAAAATCTCTCTTTCCACCCTTGCTTCCAAAGCTGTCCCCGGCCCTGATCTCTCTACGTGACTTCACCAGCCTTGTCCAGTTGAAGAGCAGGACCTAGACACATCTGATGATCTCTACCAGCCTCCAGCCATGTCCAAGACTGGCATCCCCTTGGCTGTGCCTGCTGTTGGGCCATACCAGGGGCATGGTGCTGGTTGACAAGGATGGATGCTGACTTGTAAAAGGCTCCTTACTGCCAAAGCCATTGATTCCCCATCCTCAGGTCTCCTACTACTTCTTTTTTATTTTTTTTTTAGATTTTATGTATTCATTTTTAGAATGAGGGGAAGAGAAGGAGAGAGGGAGAGAAACATCAATGTGTGGCTGCCTCTTGTGCGCCCCATACTGGAGACTTGGCCCGCAACCTAGGCATGCGGCCAGACTGGAATGGAACTGGTGACCTTTTGGTTCACAGCTCACACTCAATCCACTGAGTCACACCAGCCAGGGCTGGTCTCCTACTATTAAGCATTCCACTCTGTAGCCACTTAGGGTTTTGATATTTAACCTTTTCATGACCACATATGGGGACTGTACATTTACCTTCTTGAGATTAACTTTAGTAATTAACCGACTTTGCATTTGTTGCAGTGACTTATGGTCAACAGAATACTTTAGTATATTCACATATATCATCTCATTTCCATGCTTCTTTCTATTTTTTTTTTGCAAACAAGACTCAGGGTCAACTTGTCCATTAGACTCATTAGGGCCAAGGAGCCACATTTTTTGTTTTTTTTAAGGAAACAGAATGTCCATTCAGCCTTATTGGAGGAAACCCTGCACTACAACTGCTTTCAATAATGCAAGCCCTGCCCCACCCCAGAGTGTGCTGGGTGCAGATGATCATCTCCAGCTGCCCGGCATACTTGATGACCTGTTTGGCCAGCTCTGTGGAGGGGGTGGTATCTTCTGGTTTCTGCTGCTGGCTGGCAAAGCTGTAATAGTCACCGAGGCCTAGGACCCACCCTCACTTCTTGGCATAGTCTGTCATCTTTTGACTTGTGTTGAAGAAGAGGATTGGGGTAGTCTCAGTGAAGAGGATTTTCTTAAAGGCCTTCTCCATGCACCCAGCAATCTCATCTCTGATAGTTCAAGCAGGATGTCAATGAAGAAGATACAGCTCTCAGCAGAGATGTTGCCTTTGGCCAGAAACACCTTGTTTTGCTGCCCTCCATTAGTTATTGCTCAAGGGGCGCAGGATGCTTGATGTATATATTGGTCTGGATGTCCCTGGTAGGCAGCTTCTCCAACTCGACATGCAATGGTGTGGGAGGTTAAGGCCCAAGAGCTGGTGCATGTACGCTGACTTGGGGAGCTGCTCCTTGTCATCAAAGTAGTAGCATTTGAGCTGGGCCATATAGCCCTCAAAGGAGGGCATGTCCTTACATTGGATACTCCAGTATGTCTCTAGTATGTCATGGGCCAGCATGAGCTGCTATTTGGTTGCTGTAGTTGGCAGGAAGTTGAATTCTAGCAGAACCAGCTTGAGATGGCCCAGCTCTTCCCTGCAGTTGTGAGGTTGGGGCTTTAACATTTCCACTTGCCCTTGAGCTGCTGGTCTGTGCTGGCTTGCAGGAGTGCACCAGAGACCGGCAAAGGCCCTGAGCTGAAGGATCCTATGGCCTGTTCAAGGTTGCACCTGATGTCTTCCTTGATGTCTCAAACCACCAGCCCAGTTTACGACAGCGATGCCTACCAACGCTTGTCCAGTGGAAGTGAGCAACCCATGAAAGCATTTCAATTTCTTATGAAACAGAACAGAAACAGAAGTTAAAAGTGATTAGTAAATAACAACGAACCCAGTTAGGATTATATTTGTCTTTATGTCAGTGTATTACAAAATGCAATTTAAAAGATCATTTTATAGAAGAAGGAGCTTCATGAAAACAAAAGTTTCTGGGACTCAGAAAATCATAAACTGTCCTTGACAGGTTTGATGCTTTCCATTTGGCACCGACATTCACTTGCTGTGTAAATTGGGTAAGTTTCTTAACATACAGGGCCTGGCAGAAGTAGCGCCTGCTTGAGTATGTAGGTAGGTAGGGTGAGTATATATGGGTGTAAAATTTTATAGTTTTAATTTGAGAATTTCACCTCAAATATCATATAGTATGCTTGAATATTGTTATGTTACAGAATTACATGCTTATGATTTTGTAATAAAAGATTTTGTAATAAAACGGTATTATCTGTGCCAGACCCTGTATTAGTTTAACCAGAAAAATAGAAAGAAAAATTTCATCACCCATATATGTTTCAGCACTTTTATTAAGACAAAGGAAATAACTGCAAGTACCTAAACTTCTTAGAAGAAGGGCTTACATGAAAAGTATAATAAGTAGGATTATTTCTGTTGCAAATAATATGTATCCATTTCAAAGTGGCCTAGAGAAAAAGAAAATATATTGGACCTCATAACTAAAAACTGAACCAAGAAACCCCCCAACTTTGCCAGGAATCTGTGTCGCTATTTTCTATCTCTGGGATGGCTTTTCTCTATGATGGATTCTTTTCTAGCTCATTTTCTCCACATGTTGGAAGAATCCCAGAAACTTCAGGTGTTTTAGGATCCTTAAGCTAGTGACTTTAGAAGATGAGACTCCCAGTAACTCGAAGAATTCCTCAGAGGACTCCAATTGGTCCTTGCATAAACGTCTTGTGTTTCCTTGTGTCCAGGGAATGGAATACTCCATCTGCCAGCTTGATCATTCGCCCCACCTCTTCCCCACGACTTGACTGACAGTCTTACAAGACTCCCTTAGAAGAGGGCAGGTCAGTTTCCAAATGAGGAAACACAAACAGACCAAATTACACGTTAGCTCCCAGACTGTAGTCTGAGCATTTGTCGATATTATCTCTGTTGCAGGACGTTAGGATCAGTTGAGATTCGCTCAGACTCTTCACTTCACTTTCCAACCTGAGTCCTGTGGTAACCCATCAGAGTTTAGTAGACACCACATGGACTCATTTAATTTTCACAAACTCCGTGAGGCAATTATTAGACTTTTTTTTACCAATTAAAAAAAATTAGTTAACTTCATTTTTCAGAGCAGTTTTAGGTTCACAGCAAAATTCAGTGGTAAGTACAGACAGTTCCCAAGTACCTCCTGCCCTCCCACACCTCCCCCATTATCAACCTCCTGCACCGCAGTGATATATTTGTTATAATCGATGAACCTACACTGACACATCATAATCACCACAGCCCATGGTTTACCTTAGGGTTCATTCTCGGTGCTGTCTATGGGTTTTCATGATGTATAACGACATGTATTCACCATCGTAGTGTCATACAGAAACAACGAATTGCCCTAAATCTTCTCTGCTCTGACTATCCACCCCTCAAACCCTAGCAATCACTAATCCTTCTTTACAGTTTTGCCTTTTCCAGATAGGCGTCTTTCACTTAGTAATATGCATTAAAAAAAGGTAACGTGCATTTGTTTCCTCCATGTCATTTTATGGCTTGGTAGTTCATTTCTTTTTAGCACTGAATAATTTTCCACTATCTAGACGTACCACAGATTATTTATCAACTTACCTACTGAAGAACACCTTGGCTGTTTCCAAGTTTTTGAAATTATAAATAAAGCTACTGTAAACATTTATAGGCAGGTTTTTGTGTGGACATAAGTTTTCAACTTATGTGGGAAAACACTAAGGAATATGATTGCTGGACTTTATGATAAGGGTATGTTTTGTAAGGAGCATACTGTCTTCCAAAGTGGCTATACCATTTTGCATTTTCACAGCAATGAATGAGAGTAACCCTTGCTCTACATCCTCAGAAACATTTAGTGTTGTCAGTGTTTTGGATTGTGGCAATTCCAATAGACGCATAGTGGTATTTCATTATTTTAATTTGCAGTTCCCTGAAAACATACGCTTGTATGATATTGAATATCTCCTTACATACTCATTTGAGAACTGCATATCTTCTTTAGTGAGGTGTCTGTTAAAATCTTTTATTTAAATCAGGATCATTTACTTACTGTTGAGCTTTAAGAATTCTTCATATATTTTGGATAACAGTCTTGTATGAGATGTGTCTTTTGCAAATATTTTCTCCCAACCAGTGGCTTGTCTTCTCATTCCTTTATTAGCTTCACTTTTATAGACAATAAATGCTACAAGTTATTGAGAGCTAACCATAGCCTCACAGACATGCTAAACATGCTACATATATTATTTCATAAAAACTCTGTGAGGTGCTGCGTTTCCTGAGGTTATTTAGACTGTAAGCAGCAGAAACCAACTATGGCTAGGTAAGTAGGGAAGAAATGTATTGAAAGAACAATGGGGTGTCTCATGGGATAGGCTGAAGGGTTGAACAATCAAAATTTGGAAAGATAAGAACACATTCTTATTTTTAATTTTTTAATTTTTCAATTACAGTTGACATACATTATTATATTAGTTTCAAGCATACACTCCAATGATTAGACATTACATGACTTACTAAGTGGTCATCCTGATAAATCTCTCACCTGTACATAGTTACCATACGTAGTTATTAGAATATTATTGACTATATTCCCTATGCTGTACTTTATGTCCTTGTGGCTATCCTGTAACAACCATTTGTACTTAATCCCTTCACCTTTTTCACTCAGCCCCCTAACCCCCTCCCAACAGGTAACCATCAAAATGTTCTCTTATCTATGAGTCTGTTTCTGTTCTGCTTGTTCATTTGTTTTGTTTTTTAGATTCAACTGTTGATAGATATGTATTTATTGCCATTTTATTGCTCATATTTTTTATTTTCTTCTTCTTTTTAATGAAGACCCTTTAACTTTTCATGTAATACTGGTTCGGTGGTATTGAACTTCTTTCCCTTTTTCTTGTCTGACAAACTCTTCATCTGTTCTTCAATTCTAAATGATAGCTTTGCTGGGTAGAGTAATCTGGGTTGTAGGTCCTTGCTTTTCATCACTTGGAATATTTCTTGCCAATCCTTCCTGGCCTACAATGTTTCTGTTGAAAAATCAGCAGACAGTCTTATGGGAGCTCCCTTTTGGATAACTGCTCTTCTCTTGCTGCTTTTAAGATTCTCTCTATTGCTTTGACCTTTGGCATTTTAATTATGATGTGTCTTGTTGTGGGCCTCTTTGGGTTCATCTTGTTTGGGACTCTCTGTGCCTCCTGGACTTGTATGTCTTTTTCCTTCTCCAAGTTAGGGGAGTTTTCTGTCATTATTTTTCCAAATAGATTTTCAATTTCTTGTTCTCTCTCTTCTCTTTTTCAGCACCCCCATGATCTGAATGTTAGTATACTTGAAGTGGTCCCAGAAGTTCTTTACACTGTCTTACATTTTGGGGGAATTCTTTTTTCTTTTTGGTGTTCTGATTTGGTGTTTTTGCTTCCTTATATTCCAAATTTCTGATTTGATTCTCAGCTTTGTCTACTGTTGATTCCCTATAAATGATTCTTCATTTCAATTAGTGTATTATTCATTTCTGACTGGCATTTTTTTATGCTAAAGAAGTTCTCACTAAGTTCCTTGAATATCTTTATAACCAGTGTTTTGAACTCTGCATCTAGTACAGGGATGTCAAACTCATTTTCACCAGGGGCTGCATCAGCCTCGTAGTTGCCTTCAAAGGGCTGAATGTAATCTTAGGACTGTATAAATGTAACTACTCCTTAACTAGGGGTAAGGAGCTCAGCATTGCCGCTGGGTAGAAACAAGGTAGAGGGCCGGATTCGGTCCATGGGCCTTGTGTTTGCCACCTGTGATCTAGTACATTGCTTGTTGCCATTTTATTTAGTTCCTTTTCTGGAATTTTGTTCTGTTATTTTCATTTGGGCCATGTTTCTTTGTCTCCTTGTTTTGGCAGCCTCCCTGTGTTTGTTTGTATGTATTAGGTAGAGTTTCTACATCTCCCAGTCTTGGTAGAGTGGCCTAATGTAGTAAGTGGTCTGTAGGGTCCAGTAGCACAACCTCCCCATTCACCTGAGCTGGGCCCTCCAGGTGTGCTTCTCCGTGTGGGCTGTACACACCCTCCTCTTGTATTGAGCCTTGATTGCTGTTAGCATGTTAGTTGGAGGGATTTATCCACACGCTGATCAGCTGCAAGGACTGGCTGTGAGCACTGACCACCTTGGAGGATCAGCTGTGCAGGCCCACCCCACAGAGCAGGACTTACTTCATCTTGGCTGTAGTGCCTGCTGAGTCCACCCCTTGACTGTGTTGCTTATGGAGGTAGTTGGGGTGGTGGTGCTTCAATGTGGTCTGAAGCTGCCCACTGGGTGTGCTGGCTCTAGTACTGCCTAGGAGGTGCAGGCCAAGGTCAGTTGCTGCCTGTATTCTGCTGGGGGCTACCCAGCATGAGCTACAGATGGCTGCTACTTATGCTGGGCTTGGATGTGTTCAAGTGAGGCCAAGCTGCAAGTCAAGGTTGGCTACTGATAGCACCAGGCCTGGGGACACATGGTAAGAGGTATGGGGTATGTTGAGTCCAGATGCTGCTTATTTGAGAGATTTTAGGGAAGTCTGAATCATGAGCCAAGACAGGCTGTTCATATGGTAAAGCCACTGGAAACAGCTTAGCTGGGCCTGAAAGCTGGGTGGGGCAGGGCCTCAGGGAATCACCAGGGTGGGACAACAGTATTAGCCAGGTTGAGAAGACTCAGATATGGTGCCTACCTGCCAGCTTTGTGGAGAAAGCTCTTATCAAGAGAAACAATGGTCTCTGCCAACACTTCTGTCTGGGAGAAAGCTGCCCTTCCAGCTCTCTCCCAGATGTCAGACAATTCAGTTTCTCTCTTTGTGTCCTCAGTTCATTTCTAGCTGCTGCCCCAGCATTAGAGCTCAGAGACAGTGAGTCTGAGTAAGTCCATACATGAGCCACTTAAGAGGAACTGCCTAGGACTCTAGAAGCCCTCTTTCTCTCTCAGCCACAATCTCTGCTGGTTTTTACAGCCAGAAATCATGGGGATTTCTCTTCCCTGCACTGTAACCCTGGCCATGGGGGCCTGGTATGGGACTGGGACCCCTTGCTCCTCAGGGGAGACCTCTGTCACTGAGATATCCCTTGCAATTTTTATCCACCACATGTGGCTGTGGGACCAGCCCATTTTGCATCTCTGCCCCCCATATAAGTCTCAGTGCAGCTTCTTCTTTAGTTCCCTAGTTATAGGACTTCCATTCAGCCATATTTCAGGCAGTTCTGCATGACGACTGTTCTGTAGGTTAGTTATAATTTTTATGTGGTTGTGGGAGGAAGTGAATGCCATGTTTACCCATGCTGCCATCTTGACCAGAAGTCAAGAAATCATTCTTGCCTAATTTTATAAGCGTAGAGGGTGAATTCAGGAATAAATCAGGTACAGTCACAGTGGTTCCTAGTCCCAGTTATCATTCTGTTCCACATATCACATTCCATTCAGGGGGATCTGATTGGCCCACCTTGGGTCAGGTATCCATCCCTGCGCCAATCAGGTTGAAGGATCATGTCCAATAGCACAGATATGGCAACTGAGGGCCCTCACTTTTGTATAAGAGCTGTTTTCAGAAAGAAGGGAATCAGTGGCAGCTGTTTGGCCACCCAAGGGATAACTGTTACAAGCATGAAGTTGTATCAGGGTCCTGGCACACACTCAAAAGTGAGTAATTGAATAGCATTAAATAAGGGGATTAAGTGGGGAGAGTTTAGAGAAAGAAATAAGGTATGTTACAATGTCTTGGTGCTAACGACAATGGGGAGCAGTTACCATCTGAGGCCCGAAGAGGAAAGAAGAAGTAGTGGCTTCTGGAATCTGTGGAGAAAGCTGCAAGGAGAAGGCTGCCTGAAAGTAGCTGTGGT
The DNA here is from genome assembly GCA_004024845.1 of Tonatia bakeri. Taxonomy (NCBI): domain Eukaryota; kingdom Metazoa; phylum Chordata; class Mammalia; order Chiroptera; family Phyllostomidae; genus Tonatia; species Tonatia bakeri. The sequence goes on from PVIA01008019.1 coordinate 18,669, forward strand.
CTTTGGGAGAGGGTCACAAACCATCCTAAGCAACACGATAGTGTGGGATCAAGGGAAATAAATACCAAGATTTTACTCTCCTCCTATCTGCCCATTTCTTGGATACAAGCCAGAGAGCAACAGGTATGTAGAGAAGGGTAGAGAATAGCTATGAAGGGGTGAATAGAAGACAGCCAACACAATAATGCAAATTCAGCTTATGGATGAAGACTCAGTTTTGGAAGAGTTAGTGACTGGTTTAGATTTGCAGAGTTAATTCAGGGGAAGGGCTGGGGTTTTTACTCAGTCTAACTCCAGAACCCGTGCTTTTAAGAACTGTTTTGTGACCTTTAAGATGAAGAGCTGAATTCAAACACTGGATTGACATAGCTCAGGTGAGAACTTAATCTCTCTGATCTTCTCACAACATTACCTCTTAGCTACAGCAGCAACAAGAGCCCATAGTCCAGCCTGCTCAGACTTAACACCGATATACTCACAGTTACTGGTTTCTCTCCAGTTCCCCTTTCTGGGCCTTGCAGAGCCATGTGGTTTGGAATATCAGAGGCAGTCAAAGCACAGTCCAAGCTTCCTGCCATGATTCAGTCAGCGCCACTCTCCTGTGGGCAGGATTGTGATTGAGGTTTACATTGCACTCCAATTAAGCCTCTTCTCTAAGTCCTCAGGGGAACATTCTCAGACTTGGACCATGCACTTGTGAGAGCTAATACCATTATCAGCTGCCTGTTCATCTCACATAAATAGGCCCATTAGCACCTCATCTAACTACACGCACTTCCCTGCCACTGCTTAGAGCTCCCAGACAATTACATTTCCAATCAGGCATGCAGAAATGATATCACTAACAGCAATAATAATCACTGTATGGTTTTATTTCCTGTCCCATTATTTTCCAGCTCTTTAATTATTATTAGGCAACATCTATTATACACTTACTGGATGCTAGGCACTGTACTGTTTTTATATGAATTATCTCATTTCATCTTGACATTAAACCCAGCAAATTGGTACTGCTTCATCCCCACTTTACAGGTGGGGAAGCTTATAGGGGTTAAGTATGGTACCTTGGGTGACATAATTAGTAAGTAGTAGATCGAAGAATTGAGCCCAGGCAGTCTGGCTCCAGAACCCACTTAACTGTGATACCTCCTTCTGTTTGTGGATGAAAAAGGGGCTGCATGCTAAACTGTACAAACTCACACTCCACATAGGATGGTCTGAACATAAACATTCCTAACTAAAAGGGAGTCGTGACCAGTAGTCACATTCTAGGTCTGTAGCTGCCTTGACAAAGGTCAATCTTTACCTTAAGTGAGCCTGTCTATTGTTGTTTTGCATCTAAGATAACATACCTTTAGCCCTGACTGGTGTGGCTCAGTGGGTTGGGCATCGTCCCACAAACTGAAAGGTTGCCAGTTCGATTCCTGGTCAAGGTACATACTTGGGTTATGGGCCAGGTCCCCGGTGGTGGTGTACGAGAGGCAACTGATCGACGTTTCTTTCGTGCACCAATGTTTCTCTCCCTTGCTTTCTGCCTCACCTCTCCTCTCTCTAAAAATAAATGAATAAACAAAATCTTTAAAAAATAAGATAACATACTTTTAGATGTCAGTGTAATCTCATTTTTCCAGACCCTTCAGGGCACAACCCATGCATGCACCAGAGCACAAGGTCACACGGTTATCTTGTTCACCGCATACCCTCTCTGTCCTATAAGTGTTGACCATTAACTATCCTGTATGCACCAATTAAAAGTATAGATCTCTCTGTTTTACTTTTTATTCATTCTTAGAGATTTCCTCACTTTGCTTTCTCCCACTTAATCTGCCATCAATGGATTTCATGTAACCCTCCTTATATCTCCTCTTTTTATTCTAATGCTTAAAATAAACTGCAAAGCTGCCATTTTCCAGAGAATTTTCTCAATCTATTGAGAGTTTGCTTCTCGATAATTGTCACCAGTTTGGCTCAAATAAACTAAAAAATTCTTATAGGTTTGGACGTTTCTTCTGGCTACATGTTGCACAACTTAGTGAGTATTTGCAAATATAAAGGTCACTGAAGTATACATCTTAAGAGGGTGAATATTATGGTATGCAAATTACATCTCAATTTAAAAATAAAAAAGAATAGAGGTACAATAAATTTTATTCTTTTCCCCAACAGCAAAGATTTGGCTCCTTTCCATCCATTTGGACAAGTTTACTAAAAGTAGGTCTTGAGACAAGGATTTGGGTGTAACTAGTTTAAGTGGGGATTGGAGAAGTAATAAAGGGAAAGGGAAAGATTTAATAAGGGGTGAATTAAGTGAGTCACTGCTTTGGGCATTTGGGGCTCAATTGTACTGGAGCCTTTCTATGAGGCTATTTATTAAATAACTCAACATTTTTTCCAGGAGGTGAGGTAGCTAGAGAGTTTATGTCACTGCTTGAGGGGCATCCCTGGGCCACTGGTTCCCCTGCTTCTGTTCTTCTCCATGTTTATTTTACTGAGTAACATCTCATACCCAGAAAGGGACCCTGCTATGACCAAAGAGGTAAGCAGAGGGGTCATTTACAGCTTTTGCTCCAGGTGTACAATGTAATGGTCCAATGTCAGGTTTACTCTGGAAGGCAAGGGTCACTGAATTCCAGCAACTTACATTTCCTTCATTGGGGGAGCTCAGATATCCAAAAGTGCGTGCTCTGCACAGACTCAGCAGAAATCGCATCCCATCTTTGGATTTACATAAGACATATACACAAAGGAGCCATTTAAGAAATTATTGTAGCTTTTCAGAACAAACAAACAAAAATAAAGTTGGATGTTTTGCCAGGAGAAATGAAATGGAATAGACAAAGACCAGAATATTGAGTTCTGAAGAGTTAGAAAAGTTGACTGCTTCTAGTTCCCAAGTAATCAGAAAGGGGGATTTTAAAGACTTGGAGTGACAAAGGCCCAATAAAATGTCTCAGTGGATTAAAAGCTGATAAAGGTGTTTTATTTCTCTGTTCTAGCCAGAAATCACTATTACATGGCTAAGAAGGTAAAAGAATAAAACAAATTTGAAAACTCTGTCTTATAAAAGTTGTATCGAGTGTAGATACTGGCAAACGAAACGGTCTAGATGCAAATAGATCAAGGGCTTCCCAAATGTTTGAGGAAATTGTGTTATCAAAAAACCACAAGCCTGGGTAAAAGGCACGAGTCTGTTAAGTTTTAAAACAACCTCTGGCAGGAAGTTGCTCAACCCCTAAGGAGAGCATTCTCCTCAACTCCCCCTTTAGATGTGGCCAAGGAGAATACGGGTCCAGGGGAAAGCGTGTCAGAGGGTGGGGCCCAGGATCACAAGGAACAATGGATGAGAGAGCTCCAGCCCCAGGATAGGCATCCCTTGTAGTATCTGCCCGTTGGTATTTCAGCACTGCAATACCAGGGTATCTGCAGACCAGTGACTACTGTGGGTCTCTCAGTCTTCCCCCTTCTGAGTGGAGAGTTTGTTAATGTTATCCTATTCCTGTTCCATCGTTGAATATTTGTATGTTGGCCTGAGTAATAGGCAGACTACTTGCCTTTTTAGTTCTCAGGTCTTCCATCTGAGAGAAGTCACATCTGTTCCTGAGAGATATGCAATGGCATGAAATGCAATGACAGATCCGACTTTGGTTTGCCTTCAGTGAGGAGCAGTTCCAGGTGATCTACTGGTGGGAAGAAGGGAACAAAGGATGTTTAATGGCCTGAAGAGTACGCTGTGGTGGGCACTGTCACTGTTCACCAGTAGGCTCACTGTGTGCTCCTTCAAAGTCCCTAGCCTAAGTCGTTGGCTGGTAATTTTCCCATCTCGCAATGTCTTTCTGAGCTTTCCGTATCAAGGTTTTGCAAGCCTTATAAAATGAGTTTGGATGTTTTCCCTGTTCTTCCTGTTTTTCTGAATGTGTTTGTTCAGATCAGTATTACTTACTCCTTACATTTCTGTGAACATATTTGAGGCTGCAGTTTTCTTTGTGAGAAGAGTTTTAATTTCAAACTCAATGTTTTTGATACATGTAAGACTTGGTAGTTTCCATTTCTTTTTGTGGAAATTTTTATAAATCATATTTTTAAAAACTTACATATTTTACCTAAGATTTCTAATTTAATGGCTTACATGTTGGCATATAAAATATCAGCTTATTTGTTTTAAGTTTGTCATATCCTCATTCTCCTTTTAATGTCTGTAGGTCTGCAGTGCTATTCCATTTTTATAACTGATTTTGGTATTTGTGTTTTCTCTTTCTCTTTTTCAAGATTTGTCTTGCTAGGGTTTTATTAATGATAATAATCTAGTCAAAGAATAAGCTTTTGACTTTGTTGATTTTCTCTACTGTATGCTTTTTTTTATTTCATTCATTTCTGCTTTTATCTTTATTCCTTCCTTCCACTTTTTTGGATCTGCTGTTCTTTTTCAAGCTTTTAAGTTGGAAACTTAGATCACTGGTTTTCGACCTTTCTGATTTTGAAGATACAGATTTAATGTGTAAGTTGTCTTCTAGGCACTGCTTTAGTGGTCACATATCAGGTAATGAATCTTGTATATCAAGTAGTGAAAGACACATCGGTAGTGGAAATGCAGGACGCGACCGCGTGAGTCTCTGAGTCACCGGAGGGAAGCCTTGCAGGAGAGCTGCCTGACCTGCACCAGCTTGTCATATGAGCAACATAAGAAACATAACTCTGCCGTGTTAAACTATGGAGTTTTATTTGTTTATTTTGCATATGTTTGCTATCACCTCGCCTGTCTTCACTAATGCAAGAGGCCTTGTCTTACCTCAGCTCCTGTATTGTTTCACATTGCAGTTTGCCATGATCTGGATTCTCCTAAATATCAACATTATGAGATTTGTGTTATAAGAGATTTTTACTGAAGATGTGTGTGGTGGGGAGCAGGTTATGGAGGGGTATTACGGCACAACACGCAACAGGAAACAACTTTAAATCTGATATGTATTCCCCGGAGTCTCATAGGGAATTTTTCATTGTCTTTGATTTGGTCCTGTCCTATTGCCACGTCTTTGGGTTCCCTTCTCTATTAAGACTCTTCCCTCAGAGTTCACACTCTCTCTTCTGTCCATCCCTCCTATTCCAGAGCACCCAGAATGCTCTGGCTTTGACACAGGGTTTTCCCTTACCTTGGTTAAGATCACATTGCTAGTCATGGTGCCTCTTCTACTGACCAGGGCAGTCCCAGGGGTCCAGGGCGGAAAAGGGCGGTGGGCAGCCTGCTGGAGAATTAGGGCATGCCCTCCCAGCTAAGAGGTTTTTTCCCCCCAGAACCTAGAAGGTCTTAAAAAATTTTTTTCTACCACTTTTTTATGCCCAGTTTTTAGTTTATTTATTTCATTTGTATTATTTTTCATGTAGTTGAAATCCTTCTCTGTGTCCTCTTTTATAACATAATGTTCTATCATGAGCATTTACTATGTGATCTTGGTAAACATGTTACTACATTTAAATTTTTTTCTTGTTAAAAACACAATTATCAACCCTAAAATGTATAAGAAGAGTATACAACTCCCCTCCCTGAAACCCTCTGGACAGAGGCCATTTGATAAACTGGGCTGCATGATTTTAGCTGCTGACACCTGGACAGAAGGAGGAATACTCAGAAAGTCTGTGCAGTGACTGCTTGGACAGAGCTGTCCCTTAACTGCTGTGACAGAGCCATGGCCCTGCTGCGACAGCCTGGTGTCCTGAGAGTCAGAACTGCCAGATTCAGATGCATCTGGGCATGTCTGGAGCAGTTGTGGGGATGAAGGGCAGGCAGCAATCTGTTCTCAGAAGGATCTAGAAACCTCTTCCAAAAGGCTCTAGCCTGTGCATGTTGCTCACGCTGCCCTGGCCCAGCCTCCGAGGGAAGAGCTAAAATAGAAAGTAAATAAAAACAGGGCTGTTTCTCTGACATTTCTGTGGGCAAATTAGGCCAACTTGTTTTGTGTTCTCTGTAATAGTGACCCCTGGAGGACAGGGATGGGAATGGGGGATAACTCTGGGAAACAGTGGACATGGCTGCCTGACCCACGTGCTGGGCCACACGCCCTATGCTTGTCTGAAAAGGAGGGTCAGAGACCTCCACATCAGGATGCCATAGACCTGGTTATGACTTCAGTGCTCAGCCTGACTGGGCACCAGTCACTGGCAAACAAAAGGAAAAGAAAGTGAGAGGGCCAAGGTGGTGACTCTTAGTGCTATTCCCGGACCCTCAACTGAGAAGCAGGAAGGAGCTGGAGGGGCAGGTGGGCTCAGCCAGGTGCCTGCAGTCATGGGAAGGTCTGCAGGTCAGGTTAGAGGCTGGAAAACCCTATGCCAAAGAGTAACTCCTGCAGAAGGACTTTGTGAGATCTTGTGAGGGGTCTGGAGAGAGAAGGCTGGGCCATGAGGAAGAGGGCCTACTGGGACCAGAAGAGGTGGCCAGGTAACATGAGACATGTAAGGGGACTTGGCATCTGACTCTACTGGAAGGCTGCCATGTAATCTGTGCCCCTTCACCTTGCCCCTCCAGGGCCAGGCAGGTAACACCCTGATTTACTAGCCCCGAGTATTGCACAAATCCCCATGGTTTCCTACACCCTTCCCACATCTTTGTAATTCCTCTACTAAATTATCTACTAAACAAATTATCCTAATATGTCCTTCTATTAAATTACCTATCACTATCTACTGTTCCTAATAGTCCCTCTATTAGATTGTATATTAAATCAATTATCCGAATATGCATGCACCATCTACTTGCTGCTGGTACCCCACTGATATCAAGGCCATTCTGTTGATGGCTCTGGGGAGGCCCCCTGAGACTCTGGTGCTCAGCAATCGGTTCTGGAGATGAAGGATGGTAACAGAGGTTTAAACGCTGGACTCCTGCAGGGAAGGTGTATGAGGAAACCACAAAAGGTAGGGATAGAGATTGTGACCTGGTTAACATACTTCAGAGATCCCAGGTAGGGATGAAATTTGGCAGTGCACTTAGGCCTGACACACCGAAATAGACAGCGATTAGATAGATCTGATTTGAAGTAGGGGTGGAGTGGGAGTAGCAACACGAGGCAGGAAGGCTCCATAGCCCAGGACCATTGGCACCACTCAGATCTTACTCCACTCACCCTCTGGAGGAGAACTGAAGAGAGGGCCAGACTGCAGAGGAGGATGAACGATTCAACTTACAGCCCCTCCACTGAAGGGGGAGCAGGACGGGAGGGCTGGCCCCTGGTACTAGAGTAGCCACACAGGGTCTGGCAACAGTGTGCTCCTCTGTGATTTTGGCAGGAGGGTGAAGGTGCTTACAAGACAGCATGGTGGGGAGGACATTCTTCTCCACTGACTTTCAGAACGTGCTCACATGGAAGGAATGTTTGATGGCGACAGAACTGGAAATATCCAGAAGACATGAGGGGTTGGGGAGGGTGGGTGTGAGGAATTGTAGAACAGGCTTGTTATAAATTTAATAAATGCTGAAAAAGTGACAGGATTTGGAAAAAATAATTTAAAAACAATACTACCCTGGAGCACTTAATCTGGTTTTATTTACCCACGGCATGTGGTACTTCCCCTAGCTAACACAAGGAATTTATGCATATTGGAAACTGAGCTTTTATTGTGTAAATTTAACAGAATGTGCAACCATGAATACATGACAGAAATAAAGTGTGTGTGTGGTGAGGGGTGGGTAACTCAGGTATTGTTCCCCTAAATTCTCTCAGGGCCTTTGCACATGCTATTCCCAATGTCTGCCAATGTCGGCTCTAGAACCTTCTCCCTGCTCATACCTGGAAGGAGGTAAGATTTTCTTGTTATGCTCTGATACAACTCTTGTACTTTCTCTTCACAGCACTATCACTGTTAGAAGTCACGTTTTCATGTGGTCATTTGAACGATGTTCCTTAGCTGATAACCTCTGTGAAGGCAAGGACTGTGTTCTGACTGCCATTGTTGCTCTGGGACCCAGTGCCTGATGCCTGCCAGATGCTCAATAGATATCTTACGGGTGACTGCCTGGAGGGCTGTTAACATGTTAGGACTGGATTCCCAGGTACAATACGAGAAGGTAAAACATAGTCTGTAATTCTGGTGGTAACCTTGGGCCTACATGAAAACTGGCAATTGTATCTGGAAAGGAAGGCTATGCCTTGGTGAAGTTGTATGTGAGAGAAGAAATAGCAATGTCATTGGTTGGTGTGGCCAAGGGGAGATAAGTGGAGGTCTGACACAGTGGCTTCATTAAAAACATGTGGTCTATGTCCTCTGCCATTTTCCTTCATTCCTTCCTTCTTTTGTCATTTTTTGTGTGTGTGAGTGGTAAGAACATTTAACATGAGATCTACCCTCTTTACAGGTTTTTAAGAGTACAATATAGTATTGTTATCTACAGACACAATATTGAACAGATCTCTAGAATTTACTCATTTTTGCATAACTGAAACTTTATGTATATTAATTAGCAACTTCCCATTTTCCCTCCCTGTTTCCAGCCCCTAGCAACCATCCTTCTATTTCTTTGCTTCTATGGGTTCCAATGTTTTATATAATACATAAGTGGAATCATATGACATTTGTCTCTGTGATTGGCTTATTTCACTTAGCATAATGTCTTTAAGATTCATCCATTCCTTTTTTAAGGCTGAATAATATTCCATAATTTCTTTATCCATTCATCCATCAGCGGACATCTAGGTTGCAGCCACATCTTGGCTATTGTGAATAGCCCTGCAGTGACATAGGGGTGCTACTATCTTATTGAGATCCTTATTTCAACTCTTTGGATAAATATCCAGAAGTGAGATTGATGGATCATATGGTAATACAACTCAACAGTAAAAAAACAAACTAATAACCCAATTTTAAAAATGGGCTAAAAACTTGAATAGACATTTATCCAAAGAAGATATACAAAGCCCAACAGGTGTATGAAAAGATGCTCAATATCACTAATCATCAGGGAAATGCAAATCAAAACCACAATGAGCTATCACCTCACACCCATTACGATGGCTATCATCAAGAAAACAAAAGACAGCAAGATCGGCAAGGACGTGAAAAAATTAGAACCCTTGTACACTGTTGGTAAGAATGCAAAATGGTGCAGCTGCCAGGAAAAGTTCCATGGAGGTTCCTCAAAGAAATTAAGAAATAGAACTATCACAGTCTTTCCTCTTCCTTGCATCATAAAATGTGGATATAATGGCTAGAGTTCTAGCTGTATGCTCTTCTTAGCAAAGGAAGGGGCACTGCTAATCCCCACAAAGACGAGGGCCAAACTCAAAGGATGGTAGTGTGGGGGCTGGAAGGAGTGTGAGGATTTGTGAAATGTCCATAATTCCCAACTCTGGACTATTTAGTGACAGAAAGGAAGGAAGGCAGGAAGGAAGGAAGGAAAGAAACATTTATTTCACTGCTATTTTGGTTCTCTATTATCCTCAGTTGAACCTAAGTCCAACTAATACATTTGGGAATACTAAATTATTGGTAAACCACCAGCTTTCCTCATGCTTATTTAGAAAGGATATGCACTTTGCTGTGGGTCACTAGAAACTGGTCTGATTCAAGTGGGGATTACCTGGAATGTGAGGTAGACAGGAAACATAAAGGTGGGCCAGTGAATGGAGCTTGCCTTTTGGGAACCACTAACAGGTGATAGATACTAGTGACTTCCAACTGATTTCTTTCTTTTTCCCAAAGACTCATTCTTTAGACAAATCATGAGCTATGGGGATTTTTGCCCATCCTGAGGCGTCTGGGTTTGCCCAGTGGTTTCTCCAAGATTTCTGCAAATTCCTGGGTGGATCTTGTATGTTAGAGTGATCTTTGGGTTCTAGTTCCTTGTTTTGTGTTGATCCCCTTTCTTCCTGTAGCTTCTCTTTATTTCTTGGGTCTGTCCAAAACAAACATGACCCTTCCTTCCATGTTCCCTCCCAGCCTCTCTTAAACCATTTTTCCTGAAGGTTTGGGTATAGTTGGTTAGTTGATAAAGAGGCATTTGTCCTGAGCCTGTTCAAACTTTTGATGCAAAGAAACAGTGCAGCTATGAAATGACAGATGTTTAAAAAAACCATTTTTTGACTCTTTGTTCTTTCAACAATTTTGTAACTATAGTAAAACACATAGAACATAAAGTTGCCTTTTTCATGTGTGTGATGTTACATGTACACTTCAGTGGCATTCATTATGTAGTGCAACCATGACAATTTTTTGATTTTTGATTTCCTAAATCACATTCTTATTCAGAGTCCTCCTCCCTCACCCAGAGGTGTTATTATCCTCAGTGAAATCACAGTGAGGCTTATTCTTAAATAACAGAAATTTAAGAGCTGGAAAAATCCCTATGATCCAATTTAAGTAGCTCTGATTCCTCCAGATCTCTGTGGTAGAATCCACAGAGCTGAGGTTGGGTTGGCATCAATGGTTGCTGTCGAGGACTGATATGGCTAGCCTTCTGGAGTCTGATACTCAATTGGGAAACAGACACTGTGGGACAGGATAGTTACATACTCTTGCTCCTGGTTTAGTCTTTGACCCTATTGCACATTGAATGACTGGGTGGGCAGTTCTAAATCAGGAATCGGGAAGAAGGTAGCCTGGGATTGGGAATGGTAGAAGCTACAGCCAGGGAAGGTTTTAGGCATGGTCTCTGTGTATATATGTGTTTGTAGGAGGCAGAAGGGCAGACTGCATCCTGGGAGAGATTACAGCCTCATCTGAGTCTCTCCTCTGCCCACCTCCCTCCCTCCCCTCCCAATAATTCTAGAAGGCTACAATCATGCTAGATTTTCAAATTATATGGTATGAGGAAAAGGGAGGTGGGAGGACATGATTTGGGAAGGTCACAATGAGATAAAGGTGCGAAGCTGTTTGTGGCTGTGATTCCCATCTGTAGAAGTCCAACTACAAAGTCTCATCAAATGTATAATGATTAGGCTGATGGTGGAGTTTTAGAGAGTAGAAGACATGAACATGAAAACTAGCTAGTGCTGAACTGGACAATTGCTAGGATGATCTTGCACAGAGTCCTGGAGGGAAGGCAGAGACAACAGGCTAATTCCCAGACTTCAATTTAATTACAGAGACCATGTGTGGATCAGTAGACTGGCATGTACTGGGAAGTGTCAGCCCCTTGACTACTGAGTGAGTGTTCTGTAGTCACGTTGGGTGGGCCCTAAGCCTCAAATACCCACTCATTGACTCTCCTTCACTCCCATCCACAGGGTAGTGACTGAGGGACTCTAAGCCTGAAGCTCGCAGTCACCCCAAAGACTCATCATCAGTCCTGAATGTTCTTCCTTTCCCTCTTCTGGACTGGGCATGGTGCCCAGGACATCCCCCTTTGGCTTCCTGTCACAACAGCTCCATTTCCAACCCTGGGTGCATGTGCTCTGGGTCTAGAGCCTAGCTCTCATTCACACTAAGTTTCAAAGTGCTCAGGTTCCACTCTCTTTCTAGAAATCCATTTCACAAAAACAGAACCAGCAGTTAGCTGTAAGGGGACTGTCAGACTCTAGCTTGCTTAGGACTGACTGACTACACAGGAGTTAAATTCATGGGGAGGGAATTGAATTCCAAACTGGAGCGAAGAGGCAGGTGGGGGAAGGCTGTACTCCCAATGTGCCACAGCTTCCACAGAGGCTACAATGCCCTTCCATGCGGGTGTCAGGAACACTGCCCTGGGCACTCTTTCTCCAGCCACCATGCACTTCTAATGCATGCATTTCCACCCTGTTGTCAGACCATATGCCATGAGGCCCTGGCATACTTTGGTTTGAAAACTGGATGTATTCAATAAATTTCAGCTAAAGCACTCTCCGAAGCAGAGCCCCTGTATTAACATCTCCTTGGGTAGGGGAAGGGAATTTTGGATTTTGTAGCTGGGAAGATTATAAAAAGAAACAGAGAAATTGGGCATTTAGAGGCTGCCATGCTCATCTTGGAGGTGTGTGTATATTATGGAACAACAGAGGACAGCATTAGTACAGAGAGTGTGGAGCACAGACCCCAAACCCCTCTGGGCTTCCAAAAATGCTTGAATAACCACAACCCCCCAGTGACATTAGGAGTTGGAGTTCTGTTGGAAGGGATTCACAGCTCTGGTCCTGGTGTTCCAAAAGGAGGAGAGGCGGTGGGGGGCGGGGGGATACAGGATGTCTGCCCCAGGCAGAAACATGGGGAAGAGGCTGGTTGTGCTGCTAGGGAGTGAAGGTAGGGTGGGGGAGGTGGCTGTGTTGGCAGGAACTAGTTAGGTGATATTCATATTAAACAGAGGCAATAGGACGGGTGGATTAAATCAGTGGTCTTCTAAGTGGGTGTGTAGGATGGTCCATTTGGATGTGAAAGAGAAATTAAAACTTTCATTTGTATTTATGTTTTAGTGTAAAAATAAAGAAATTAAGATTTACTATATAGCCTGATACAGGCACCCTTACTCAGTCCTTGCAAGTGTTCATCTCATGTGTCATAGTAGAGGTGTCCTCAGGGAAAGAGGGAATGGCACCCTCATTGATCCGGTTGCTTTCAAGTGAATTGAGAGGTATTACAAATTACTTGTGCCTCAGGTGGTGGATAGAGAGTATCCACCACAGACTTTCCTCTGTCCTCAAGATTCTTCTGGCTGATCTAATAATCAAATACAAATGAGACAAATTAGCAAGAGAAAATAACCAATTTAAACATGCATATGTATGGAACCCCATATACACGAGAAAGTCAGAGACCCCACTTGCCTGAGACAGGTTCAGAGACAGAAAGGGAATGTGGGTATATAAGACACCCTGACTTAGGAATAAGGTAAGGTGCCTTGGGGACTTCAAAAGGTCATTGCAAGCTGATGAGCAGATCTTCAGTAAATAGAAGTTTGCAAAAGAAGTTACTTCTGATAATCTCTTATGGGCAAGGCCTCTAATTCAAGTTCCAGGTCATTAGGATGAGGGGCAGAAGGTTGTTTTGAACTTGTGGCTAAAGCTACCTGTAGCTCAAAACAATCTGTATACCACAGAGACACATCTTGGGGTGACTGATACTGGACCCCCACAATATTATCTGATTATTATTTAACTAAATGAATTCTCAGAAAAGGGACAAGTAGTTTGAAAAGATTCCTGCAAAGAAATCCACAGATTGAAAATAATATGAATAGTGTAAGAAAAAGCAAACTCAGAAAATGGCAGAGCTAACAATTTTCTACTAGTCATGAGATCCATTATGATATTTCTGACAAGGGAGTTGATCAGAAAAAAAGTTCAAATTTTTAAAAAAGACTACTAGAGATACAGATTTATATCACTATAGTTAACAATCAATCTAAGGGCATGTTAACTAATGCCTGGAGGTATTAGTTCATAATAATATAAATATGCCATCATGATCATCAAGACATGTAAATTCTGTATACCCACAGCATGACAAAAAACCTCTATAACTTGGGGGGCAGGATTTTCCAAGTCATGCAATACTTAGTTGTATACTTTTGTGAACTATTATTACATGAAATAAACATACTCAGAAATCTTCTTTGAGTAAAATCTCTTTTACTTAATAGTAAAAGGCAAAATGCCAGTCAATTATTATTGGAAAAAACTATTGTTCTCTATGCTGTGGTTAAAGTGACTAGATTAGTACACAGAGAAGGTGGCAACACCTACAAATGTATTCTATAGAAAGACACACAGAAAACATTGTTGATTTGAAGAAAAGATTTTAGACCACATGGTGTATGAGTACTGTAGAGGGTTAGCTCTGAGGCTGAAAGAAAGTTACTAACATGTTTCACCTTATGTCTTTGCCATACTTTTTGATGATAATACTTTTTTGTGATTTAGTAAGGAAATGTTTATAATATGAAAGACTTACTTAGTATAACATGCTATGGTTTTATGTAAGAGTAACCACTGATGGAGTGGCTATTCTGACTGAAATACAAAACAGGGGGCTGGGGCCAGGGAGGAATTACACATGTATAAAACTCATCTATTGCATTACTCATTTATGAATTATAGCAATAAAGAAATAGAAGTTAGAAGAGCATTACAAGATGTGAATAATACGGTTAATTTGAAAAAGTCAAAATACAATAGAATCTTTACAATACCTTGTGATGAGATGTGGAATGAGACTATGAAAATCTTTTGGTTTTTGGATCTAAGATGGCGGATGAATAAATGGAAACTACACAAACCTCCTCCCAAGACCAAAATGGAATTCAACTAAATTGTAGAGAAATCATCCTGAATAACCAAGCAAATACTAGCTGGAGAGAAGCCTTGTAACCAAGGACAGACAGAAGAAACAACTTCATCACAACAAGATGGGTTGGCAGGGTGGAGGAGGTGTGAGAGGGTTGGCTGTGCTCCCACAGGAGGCAGCTCAAATTCCAGAGGAATATTTCAGTGGCTGGGGATCCTCCTGAGAAGTGTGTGGGCTAAATCCCACGCTGGGCTCCCCAGCCTATAGCACCAGAGCCAGGAAAAGAACCCAGATAACATCCAGCTGTGAAAAGCAGCAGGGTTTCTGTCTGCCAGGGAGAAATGGCTAGGGATGCAGAGAGCCTCTTAAAGGGCCAACACACAAAATTCCATCTGTAGCCACTTACCCTGGGCTCTGGCACAGGGAGAGCAGAGTGGACTAGAGACCCATGAGGAGAATCTGGGGCTGGTGGCTCTGGGGAGAGAACTGAAGGAACAGCCACCAGAATTTCTGTGTTGAGTCATTCCCCACATTGTGAAGAGCCATTTTTCTTAGGCAGAGCATTCACCCTCAAGTAGTATCAGCCTGAGGGGAAGCAATAGCTACGCCTGCAGGAATTACTGTGCCTCACCTTGTGGAGCTTAAGCCAGGCTGCTGAGGGATACAGCTGGCGGTTATCTTAGTGAATAAGTTTAACAACTAAGGATGATCTCTGGGAGCTCTGAGACTTTAGCTGACCCTCTTCTAGGCTTGGTGCTGGTAAAAGCGCCCCTTGGTGCATAGCTTGGATCTTTATACACACGACAGGCTCATAAGAAGAAGCCATGAGTTATGTATTACTGATAGCTCCAAACAGGTTGT
Source organism: Tonatia bakeri (assembly GCA_004024845.1). NCBI lineage: Eukaryota > Metazoa > Chordata > Mammalia > Chiroptera > Phyllostomidae > Tonatia > Tonatia bakeri. The sequence continues at coordinate 33,708 of PVIA01008019.1, forward strand.
CCAGGGCTGGTCATGGCAGTCACTAACCTAGGTCTGCACCAGAGTCTTTGTAGATCTACCTAATACATAGAAACACACAAAGAGGCAAACAAAATGGGAAGACAAAGAAATAGGCCCTAAATGAAAAACAAGAGAATCCTCCAGAAGAAATAAATAAAAGAGAGGGAACCAATTTATCAGATATGGGGTTTAGAATAATGATTAAAAGGATACTTGACAGCATGAAAAAAGACGTAGAAACCATAAGGACCAGTCAGAAATAAAGAATGCAATATCTGAAATAAATAATGCACTGGAAGGAATAAACAGTAGGTTAGACGAAGCAGAGTATCAAATCAGCAATTTGGAAGACAAAGTAGGAAAAAAACACTCAAGCCAAAGCAGTAAAAAGGAAAGAGAATTAAAAAGAATGAGGAGAGCTTAAGAAATATTTGAGAAAACATGAAGCATAATAATATCTGCATCATGGGAACACCAGAAGGAGAAGAGAGCCAGCAAGGGACCAAGAACCTATTTGAAGAGATAATGACTGAAAACTTCCCTAGTCTGGTGAAAGAAAAAGACATATAAGCCCAGGAAGTGCAGAGAGTCCCAAAGAAGATGGTCCTAAAGAGGCCTACATCAAGACATATCATAATTAAAAGGCAAAGCTTAAAGACAAAGAGAGAGAATCCTAAAAGCCTCGGAGAAAAGCAGGTTGTTAATTACAAGGGAGGATCAATTAGACTGTCACCTGATTTCTCAACAGAAACATTTTGGGCTAGAAGGGATTGGCATGAAATAGTCAAGGTGATGAAATGTAAGGACCTGCAACCGAGGTTACTTTACCCAGAAAGGCTCTCATTTAAAATTGAAGAAACAAGAAAGAAAGAAAACTTTAGGTCAATATCACTGATGAATATATAGGCACTAAAATCCTCAACAAAATATTGGCAAACTGCATTTAGCAATACGTTAAAAAGATCATACACCATGATCAAGTGGGATTCATCCCAGGGATGCAAGAATGGTACAATATTTGCAAATCAATAAACATAATACATCACAAAAACAAAATGAAAGACAAAAATCACACAATCACATCAACAGATGCAGAAAAAGCATTTGATAATGTACAGCACTGATTTATGATAAAAACACTCAGCAAAGTGGGACTAGAGGGAGCATTCCTCAACATAATAAAGGCCGTATAGGAGAGACTTACAGTCAACATCAAACTCAATGTGCAAAAACTTAGAGCTTTTCCACCAAGATCAGGAACAAGACAAGGATGTCAGCTTTCACCACTCCTATTCAACATAGTATTGGAAGTCCTAGCCAGAGCAATCAGACAAGAAAAAGAAATAAAAGGCATTTAAATTGGAAAGGAGGAAGCAAAACTGTCATTGTTTGCAGATGACATGGTAGTCTACACAGAAAATCCTACAGACTCCACCAAAAAACTATTTGACTTAATAAGTGAATTTGGCAAAACGGCAGGATACAAAGTCAGTATTCAGAAATCAAAGGTATTTTTGTATACCAACAATGAAATACCAGAAACAGAAATCAGAAAAAAATCCCATTTGATATAGCAATGAGAAAAATAAAGTACTTAGGAATAAATCCAACCAAGGATGTAAAATACCTGTACTCAGAAAACTACACAACACTGAAGAAAGAAATTAAGGAAGACACAAACAAATGGGAGCATGTACCATGCTCATGGATTGGAAGAATTAACATCATCAAAATGGTCATACTACCCAAAGCGATTTATAGATTCAATGCAATCCCTATTGACATACCAATGACATATTTCACAGATATAGAACAAACATTTCAGATATTTATATGGAACCATAAATGACCCTGAATAGCTGCAGCAATTCTGAGAAAGAACAAAGTAGGAGGGATCACAATACCTGATATCAAACCCTATTACAAGTCCACTGTAATCAAAACAGCCTGGTACTGGCATAAGAACAGACACATAGACCAATGGAACAGAACAGAAAGCCCAGAAATGAACCTAAGTCTCTATGGTCAGTTAATACTTGACAAAGGGGTAAGAAATATAAAATGGAGTAAAAATCACCTCTTCATCAAATGGTGTTGGGAGAGCTGGACAGCTACATGCAAAAAAATAAAACTCAATCACCAATTTACACCATACACAAAAATAAATTTAAGATGGATAAAGACTTATATGTAAGTCATGACACCATTAAAGTCCTAGAGGAAAACATAGGCAGGAAAATCTCAGACATTCCATGTAGCAATATTTTCATCGATATGTCCCCTAGAGCAAGGGACACAAAGGAAAGAATAAACAAATGGGACCTCATCAAATTAAAAAGCTTCTTCACGGCTAAAGAAAACAGCATTAAAATGAAAAGAGAACCAACTATATGGGAAAACATATTTGCCAATGATACCTCAGACAAGGGTTTGATCTCCAAAATATATAAAAAACTCATACGACTCCACTCCAGGAAGGCAAAAAACCCAATAAAAAATGGGCCAAAGACTTGAATAGACACTTCTCCAAGAAGTACATACAGAGGGCCCACAGACATATGAAAAGATGCTTGGCATCACTAGCCATCAGAGAGATGTAAATTAAAACCACAATGAGATACCACTTCACACTGTTGACAATGGCCATCATAAATAAAGCAACAAACAATAAGTGTTGGAGAGGATGTGGAGAAAAGGGAACCCTAGTGCACTGTTGGTAGGAATGCAGACTGGTGCAGCCACTGTGGAAAACAGTATGGAATTTCCTCAGAAAATTAAAAGTGGAACTGCCTTCTGACCCAGCAATTGCACTGCTGGAATTATATCTTAAGAATCCTGAATTACCAATTCAAAAGAATTTATGCACCCCTATGTTTATAGTGGTGCTATTTACAATACCCAAGTGCTGGAAACAACCTGAGTGCTGATCAGTAAATGAGTGGATCAAAAAACTATGGTACATTTACATAATGGAATACTATGCAGCAGAGAGAAAAAAGGAGCTCCTACCCTTTGCAACAGCATGGATGGAACTGGAGAGCATTATGCTAAGTAATATAAGCCAGGTGGTGAGGGACAAATACCATATAATCTCACCTTTAACTGGAACCTAATCAACAACAAAAAAAGCAAGCAAAATATAACCAGAGACATTGACATTAAGAACAATCTGACAGTAACCAGAGGGGAGGTGACAGCGGGTAAGGGGGGGAAGGGGGGGAAGGGTTTTCAGGAACAACTATAAAGCACACATGGAGAAAACCAAGGGAAGGGGTGGAAGCAAGGGAGGGAGGTGGGTTTGGCTGGGGTCAGGGGGAGTGATGGGGGTAAATGTAGACAACACTATTGAACAATAATAAAATAATTAAAAATAAGAAATAAAATCAAGAAATAAAGAGCTTCCCAGACAAGAAAATGCTAAAGAAATTTGTTAACACCAATAGTATAATGCAACAAATGTTAAAGGGCTTGATAGAAGAAGAAGAGGGACTTTGGCCAAGATGGAGGCGTAGGTAGACACACTGTGCCTCCTCGCACAACCGAAACAAGGACAACAACAATTTAGAAGCAAAAACCAACCAGAACTGACAGAAAACCGAACTGTATGGAAGTCTGACAACCAAGGACTTAAAGAAGACACACTCATCTAGACCAGTAGGAGGGGTGGAGATGGGTGTGAGGAGAGGACTGTCGGCAAGGCGGTGGCTGGAGGACCAGGGTGGGCAAGGCAGCAGTGGGTGGACCGGTGAGCTGGCGGCTAGTGGGGCCGGTGATCTCACATTCACATGCAGATAAACCAGGAGGAACACCTGGGGAGTGAGACAACCTCAAAACCCGGGGTCCCAGCACCGGGAAATAAAACCTAAAGCCACTAATGGAAAACACCTGTGGGGGTTGAGGCGGCAGTGGGAGAAACTCCCAGCCTCACAGCAGAGTTTGTTGGAGAGACCCACAAGGTCCTAGAATGTACACAAGCTCACCCTCCTGGGAATCAGCACCAGAAGGGTCCACTTTGCTTGTGGGAAGAGGGCAAGTGATTGAAAAGCAGCAGAGAGCAGAGCAAGCGCCACTGTTCCCTCTTGACCCCTTCCCCACATACAGTGTCACAACCCAGCAACTTGGGTTGTCCCGCCCTGGTGAACACATAAGGCTCCACCCCTTATATGTAGCAGATGTGCCAAGACCCCCCCCCCAAAAAAATGGCTCAAATGTAAGAACAGATAAAAGCTCCAGAAAAAATACAACTAATCAATGAAGAGATAGCCAATCTATCAAATGCACAGTTCAAAACACTGGTAATCAGGATGCTCACAGAATTGGTTGAATTTGGTTGCAAATTAGGTGAAAAAATGAAGGCTACGATAAGTGAAATGAAGGAAAATGCACAGGGAACCAATAGTGATGGGAAAGAAACTGGGACTCTAATCAATGGTGTGGACCAGAAGGAAGAAAGAAACATTCAACCAGAAAAGAATGAAGAGACAAGAATTCAAAAAAACGAGGAGAGGCTTAAGAACCTCCAGGACATCTTTAAACATTCCAACATCCAAATTATAGGGGTGCCAGAAGGAGAAGAGGAAGAGCCACAAATCGAAAACTTATTTGAACAAATAATGAAGGAGAACTCCCCCAATCTGGCAAAGGAAATAGATTTCCAGGAAGTCCAGGAAGCTCAGAAAGTCCCAAAGAAGTTGGACCCAAGGAGGAACAAACCAAGGCACATCATAATTACATTACCCAAGATTAAAGATGAGGAGAGAATCTTAAAAGCAGCAAGAGAAAAGGAGACGGTTACCTACAAAGGAGTTCCCATGATTGTCAGCTGATTTCTCAAAAGAGACCTTACAGGCAAGAAGGTCTCTTTACAACCGTAAAGAAGTATTCCAGGTCATGAAAGGCAAGGGCCTACATCCCAGATTGCTCTATCCAGCAAAGGTTTCATTTAGAATGGAAGGGCAGAAAAAGTGCTTCTCAGATAAGGTCAAGTTAAAGGAGTTCATCATCACCAAGCCCTTTTTATATGAATGTTAAAGGGATATATCTAAGAAAAAGAAGATAAAAAATATGAACAGTGAAAGGACAGCAAACTCACAGTTATTAACAACCACACCTAAAACAAAAGCAAAAACTAACCAAGCAAACAACTAGAACAGGAACAGAACCACAGAATGGAGAACACATGGAGGGTTTCAGTAAGGGAGTGGGAGGGGGAGAAAGGGGGAAAAGGTACAGAGAATAAGTGGCATAAATGGTAGGTAGAAAATAGACGGAGGTTAAGAATAGTATAGGAAATGTAGAAGCCAAAGAACTACATGTATGATCCATGGACACGAACTAAAGGCGGGGAATGTGGGTGGGAGGGCGTGTGCTGGGTGGAGGGGAATAAAGGAGGGGGGGAAATGCGACAATTGTAATAGCATAATCAATAAAATATATTTTAAAAAAAGATGAAGAAAGGAGGAGGAAGAGGAGGAGGAGGGGAAGAAGAAGAAGAAGAACAGCAACAACAGAGAAAAATAGTTTAAAAATAAAATGGCACTAAATATATATACATCAGTAATCACCTAAATGAAAATGGCTTAAATGTTACAACAGAAAGACATAAAGTAGCTGAATGGATAAGGAAACAAGAAGCAAAGTGAAAGATACACACGGACTGAAAGTAAAGGGATGGAAAAAGATATTTCATGCAAATGGAAAGGAAAAAAGCTGGGATAGCAATACTTTTATTTGAAAAAATAGACTTTAAAAGGCTATTTGTAGAAAGTCTATTAGAAGGCTAAAAAGACTTTAACCTTGCCCTGGCTGGTGTGGCTCAGTGGATTGAGCGCGGGCTGCGAACCAGGCATCCCAAGTTCGATTCTCAGTCAGGGCACATGCCTAGGTTGCGGGTCATGTCTCCCAGCAACTGCACATTGATGTTTCTCTCTCTCTCTCTCTCTCTCTCTCTCTCTCTCTCTCTCTCTCTCCCCCTCCCTCCCTTCCCTCTCTAAAAATAAATAAATAAAATATAAAAAAAAAAGACTTAAGCCTTTTAAAGTCCAAGGCTATACATAATTATAAAGGGAACAATCCAATAAGAGGATATAAACCTAGTAAACATTTACGCATTCAACACAGGAACACCTAAATAAGCAAAGGAAATATTGATGGACATAAAGGGAAAGACTGACAGAAATACAGTCATATGAGGGGATTTTAACATCCCCATTAACTTTAGTGGATAGATCTTCCAGACAGAAAATCAACAAGGAGACAACAGCCTTAAATGACACAGTAGATCAAAAGGATTTGATTGATTTCTTCAGAGCATTTTATCCCCAAATAGTAGAATATACATACTTTTCAAGTACACATGGAATGTTTTCTATGATAGACCACATGTTAGGGTACAAAACAAGTCTCAATAAATTTAAGAAGACTGAAATCATACCAAGCATTTTTTCTTACCACAATGCTATGAAACTAGAAATCAATCACAAAAAGAACACTGAAAAAATACACAAAGACATGGAAGCTAAATAACATGTTTTTAAAACAATGGGTCAACAACAAGATCAAGGTAGAAATCAAAAGATACCTTGGCACAAATGAAAATGAGAATACACCATATCAAAATCTGTGGGACACAGGTGAAGAAATCCTCAGAAGGAAATTCACAGCATCACAGGCTTATCTCAAAAATACAAGAAAAAGCTCAAATAAACAGTCTAGACTTCTGGTCAAGATGGTGGCATGTGCAGACATAGCTCACTTCTTCACACAACCACATCAAAATTACAACTAAAATATAGAACAACCATCACTCAGAACCTTCAGAAATCAAGTTGAATGGAAGTTTGACAACTATGGAATTAAAGAAAACACATCCATCCAGACTGGTGGGAGGGGCGCAGACACAGAATGGGCTGGTGTCTTGCCCATGTGAGGTGGATAAAAATTCAGGAGGGATATGCTGGGAGTGAGTAGTCCCAGTCCCAGGTCTCCCAGCCCAGGGTCCCAGTGTCAGGAAGATAGTCCCTACAACTTCTGGCTGCAAAAAACCAGTGGAGATTGAGTTGGTGTAAGAAACTGGTGGAGCCCCAAGCAGTTCCTCTTAAAGAACTCACTCATGGACTTACCTACTCAGACTCACTTCCTCTGAGCTCCAGCACCAGGGTAGCAGGTTGAAAGGCACCAGTGGTATACAGAGAGAAACTGAAATGTCTGGAATTGAGGCAAGCACAGGCCATTGTCCATTTTCTAAAACCTTCCCCCACAGAGTCAGCAAGCTGGTGCCATATCTGAGACTCCATCAACCTGGCTAACACTGTTGGCCCTGCCTTGAAGATCCTCAGAGACTCTGCCCAACCCAATTTATGGGCCCACCCAAACTGCTTTTCCATATGAATGGCTGGTCTTGGCTCATGCTTCACAACTTTCTAAATCCTTTCAAACAACCGACAGCTGGCCTCAGTGAGCCCCAGGTTCACAATCAGCAGCCAGCCTAAATTCACAGCTTGGCTTTGTCTGGGAATCTAAAGCTCGGCACAAGTAGTAACCATCTCAGATTGCTTTACAGCTCAGGCAGGGTGGCCCCAGGCAAAACACAGGTGGGGGCTGATTTTGGCCTGAACCACCCAGAAAACCCCAGGACCTGTGCACCCAGTGGGCTGTTACAGAACATGTAGAAGAACTACCACCCTGCTCCTGCACAACTGATCCTCCATGGAGGGTGGAGGTTGGTGGTCAGTGGTCACAGCCAGACCTTGCAGCTGACTGGCATGGGTAAATCCCTCTTACTGATCTGCCAACAGCAACCAAGGCTCAACTACAAGAGGAGAGTGTACTCAGCCCACATGAGTTGTGCACCTTGAGTACCCACTTTGGATGACAGGGAAAGCTGTGCCACTGGACCCTACAAGACACCTACTACATTAGGACACACTACCAAGACATGGAGTCAAAGCAGCTCTACTTAGTACATAGAAACAAACACAGGGAGATTGCCAGACTGCCAAAATGAGGAGACAAAGAAACATGGCCCAAAGGAAAGAACAAATCAAAATGCTACAAAAAGAGCTAAACTAAATGGAGATAAGCAATCTATGAGATGCAGAGTTCAAAATACTGGTTATAAGGATGCTCAAGGAATTTAGTGAGGACCTCAACAGTATAAAAAAGATCCAGTCAGAAATGAAGGATACCCTAATTAAAATAAAGGGAAATTTACAGGGGACAACAGTAGAGTGGATGAAGCTGAGAATCGAATCAATGATTTGCAACATAAGGAAGCAAAAAACAACCATGCGAAACAAGAAGAAAAAAGAATCCAATAAAATGAGGATAGAATAAGTAGCCTCTGGAACAACTTCAAGAGGTCCAACATTTGCCTCATAGTGTTGCCATAAGGTGAAGAGGAAGAGCAAGAAATTGGAAATCTATTTGCAAAAATAATGAAAGAAAACTTCTTTAATTTGGTGAAGAAAATAGACATGCAGGTCCAGGAAGCACAGACAGTCCCAAACAAAATGGATGCAAAGAGGCCAACTCCAAGATACAACATATTTAAAATGCCAAAGGTTAAACATAAAGAGGGAATCTTAAAAGCTGAAAGAGAAAAGAAGTTACTTATTTACAGGTGAGTTCCCATAAGATTGTCAGATGATTTCTTAAAAGAGACTTTGAAGGCTAGAAGAGATTGGCAAGAAATATTCAGTTATGAAAAACAGGGATCTACAGCCAAGATTGCTCTACACAGAAAATATCATTTAGAATCAAAGGGCAGATAAAGAGCTTCCCAGACAAGTTCATCACCACCAAACATTAGTATATGAAATATTAAAAGAACTTATACAAGAAAAAGACGATCAGAATTATGAACAATAAAATGGCAAAAAATACAAATCTATCAAGAATTGAATCTAAAAAATAAATGAAGTAAACAAGAAGAGCAGAGATCGAATCATGGATACAGAGAATGTTTTGATAGTTGCCAGATGGGAGGGGGCTGTGGGGGAATGGGCAAAGAGATGAGGGGATTAAGAAATACAAATAGGTAGTTACAGAATAGCCATGGGGATGTAAAGTACAGTATAGAAAATGGAGTAGCCAAAGAACTTATATGCATGACCCATGGACATGAACAATGGTGGAAGGAATTGTCTGAGAGATTGTGGGATGCTATGTGTGTAGGGACAATGGGGGAAAATATCAGGACAAATGTAATAGCACAATCCATAAAGTATAAGTAAAAAAAAATAAAATTACATATAAAAGTGAAAATGGACTAGAAAGTAACGAATAACAATACTAAACTTTTTAAAATGAAAAAAGCTGACTTTATACTTAAAGAAACCCAAAAAAGAACAACAAACAAAGTCTAAAGTGAATAGAAGGAAGGAAATAATAAAGATCAGAGCAGAAATAAATGAAATAGAGTCTAAAAAGATACAAAAGATCAATGAACCAAGAACTGGTTCTTTGAAAAGATAAACAAGATATACAAACCTTTAAACAGACTCATCAAGAAAAAAAAAGAGAGAGGACTAAAATAACATCAGAAGTGAAAGAGAAATAACAACCGTCACCAAAAATACAAAGGATTGTAAGAAGATACTATGAACAACTATCTGCCAACAAATTGGACAACCTGGATAAACTGGATAAATTCCTAGAAATATACAATCTTCCAGAATTAAATCAGGAAGAATCAGAGAATCAATCTGAATAAAGAGATTACACCTAGTGAACTTGAAACGGTAATCAAAAAACTTCCAACAAACAAAAGCTCTGGATTGGAAGGCTTCACAGGTAAACTTTACCAAACATTCTGGGAAGAACTAACACCCCTCCTTCTCAAACTATTTCGAAAAATTCAAGGAGAGGGAAGGCTCTCAAGCTCATTGGATGAGGCCAGCATTATCCTAATTCTAAAACCAGATAAAGATACCACAAAAAAGAGAAAATTACAGCCCAATATCCCTGATGAACATAGATGCTAAAATCCCCCCCCGCAAAATATTAGCAAACCAAATGCAGCAATACATTTAAAAGATCATACATCACGATCAAATGTTGAGTGGGACTTATTCCGGAATGCAAGTTCAGTACAACATTCACAAATCAATAAATGTGATTCACCACATTAAAAAAATGAAGGATAAAAACCTCACAGCCATATCGACAGATGCAGAAAAAGCATTTGATAAAATCCTGCACCCATTTATGATAAAAATCGTCAGCAAAGTGGGAATAGAGGGAGCATACCTGAACATAATAAAGGCCATATGTGACAAACCCACTACCAGTATCATACTCAATGGGCATGATGCTGGTAGTCCCTTTAATATTGAGACCAAGACTGGTATGTCCACTTTCACCTTTCTTAATATAGTACTAGAAGTCCTAGCCATTGCAATCAGACAAGAAGAAAAGATAAAAGACATCTAAATTGGAAAGAAGGAAGTAAAACTGTGTTTATTTGTAGATGGCATGATACTGTAAGCAGAGAACCCCAAAGATTCCACCAAGAAACTCCTGTAACATATGAATCCACTTAAGTAGCAGAATACAAAATTAAGATCCAGAAATCAGTTACATTTTTATATGCCAATAATGAACTAACAGAAAGGGAAATTAAGAAAACAAGCCCACTTACAATTGCTTCAAAAATAATAAAATACCTACGAATAAATCTAACCAAGGTTGTAAAAGATCTGTACATGGAAAATTGTAAGACACTGAAGAAAATACAAATAAGCATATAGTGTGTTCAGGGAGAGGAAGAATTAACATCATTAAAATGTCCATGCTACCCAAAGCAATCTATAGATTCAATGCAATTCCTATCAGGATTCCAATGTCATATTTCACAGAACTAGAACAAATATTTCAAAAACTTATATGGAAATACAAAGGCCCTGCATAGGAACAGTGATCCTGAGAAAGAACAAAGTTGGAGGAGCCATGCTACCTAATATCAAACTATACTATAAGTCCATAGTAATCAAAATAGCATGGCACTAGCATAAAAACAGACACGTAGATCAACGGAATAGAATAGAGAGCCCAGAAATAAACCCATACCTATACAGTCAATTAATATTTGACTATTGGGAAAATTGGACAGATATGCGCAGAAAAATGATGCTATACTATCTTCTTACACCATGAACAGGAATACATTCAAAATGGATTAAAGACTTAAATATTATACCAAAACCATAAAAATCCTAGAAGAAAAGATAGGCAGTAAGATCTGGACGTTGTTCATAGCAATATTTTATCTGATATATCTCTCCAGGCAAGGGAAACAAAAGAAAAAAATGAAAATGAGACTACATCAAACTGAAAATGTTTGCACAGCAAAGGAGACTGTCAATAAAATAAAAAGGCAAACCACAGAATGGGAGAACATATTTGCCAATACATCTGATAAGGGGTTAATATCCAAATTTATAAAGAACTTACAAACATCAACACCAAGAAACCAAACAATCCAATTTAAAAATGGGCAAAGAACCTGAATAGATACTTCTCCAAAGAGGACGTACAGATGGCCAACAGACATATGAAAAGATGCTCAATGTCACTAGTCATCAGAGAAACGCAAATCAAAAACAAAATGACACATCACCTCATTCCTGTCAAAACAGCTATCATCAATAAATCAACAAACAACAAGTGCTGGCGAGGATATGGAGGAAAGGGGACACTTTTGTAGACTGGTGCAACCACTGTAGAAAGCAGTATGGAGATACCTCAAAGCATTAAAAATGGACATGCCTTTTGACCCAGCAATCCCACTTCCGGGAATATACCTGAAGAAATCCAAACACTAACTGGAAAGAACATAACACCCCTATGTTCATTGCAGCGTTATTTACAGTCACCAAGATATGGAAGCAGCCCATGTGTCCATCAATAGATGAGTGGATAACACAACTATGGGACATTTACACAATGGAATACTACTAGTCCACAAAAAGAAGGAAATTTTACCCTTTGCGTCAGCATCTATGACGTGGAGAACATTATGCTAAGTGAAATAAGCCAATCAGAGAAAGACAAATACCATATGGTTTCACTCATATGTGGAATCTAAAGAACAAACTGAACTAACAAACAAAATAGAGACAGACTCATAGACAGAGCAGGCTGACAGCTATAGGGGGTGGGTGGGTAAGGGGGTGGAGGGATCGATCAAAAAGGACTCATGGACAACACTGTGGTGACTGCAGGGGGGAGGATGGTATAAGGGAGTTAAATGATAATGGAGAAATACAATAAAAATAAAATATAAAAGAAAACAAAAATAAAAATATTACTCAAAAGTTTACTGATTATCTCAAGGCAAAAAACTTAAAAGTTGTAAAATCAACAAATGTGTTTCTTTAACAAAAGAACAAGTATTCCAAATTTGCTGACCTCTGGAGTGCTGGCTCTTGTGACTGTCACATGGGCACACATGTATGCACATATAATACCCGTCAGGCAAAGTTAATATTTTAGCAGTGAATGTAACTCTGCTTTAAAAGAATCTTGTTTGGGGGAAGGCACTTTGAAATTGACGTTTGGAATTGTTACCAATATCATTGTAATTTTAATGCCAAAATGAAGTGGGTCAGTGTCACCTATAAGACTGTCATAGCTGCAGTCTTCGAAATTAAGAAGCATACTTTTAAACCTATTTCACAATCTTTCAAATGAAGAGTTTCAAGAATTAAAAAAATCCCATTGTCAAAAATATTCGCAAGAACAACTGATGAAAACATCATTGAAGATGTTGGCTTTGTGGATAAAGAGTTTTCTAGTGGAATTTCACATTGATAGATGGGATTTAAACAGCGAGAATTATGACTTAATAAGTGTAGTCAAAGATAGAATTCTTCTATTTGAGTCTATTTCTTTCTGAGTTTTTTTTTTTTTTGCATTAACAGCCATTAGGACCAAGTATTGATGTTAACTGAACTTAAAAGCATACTTTCTAGTCTCATAAAATATTAAACTGATTTATTAAACCCATTTTTAATCATGGTGCTCTCACCAAACATATTTTTGCTAATAACTTTGAAGTGAAAAGAAAAAAAGATATATTGTACCATTCATTAAACATGAAATAATTTAGTCCTGGCCAGGTGGCTCAGTTAGTTGGCTCATCTTCCTGGGCACCAAAGGGTTGTGGGTTGATTACCAATTACCCATCAGGGCACACACCTAGACCGCAATTCCATTACCCCCCACCCCCCACCACATCAGGGTGCTTAGGAGAAGCAACACATCAGTGTTTCCCTCTCTCTCTCTCTCTCTCCCTCTCTCTCTCCCTCTCTCTCTTCTTTTCTCTAACACGAATAATCATATCCTCAGATGAGGATTAAAAAAATGAAGTACATAATTTAAAATTGTTTCATCTTTACCACATCCCGTAAATGTTTTTTGGGGGCTTTATAATATATTAATACAGTTGCACGTGCAAATCACTTACAAACAAGTTGTAAATATCAAGCTACAGGTAAGAAGAATAAAACTGGTGCTTAAATGAGACAACTATGAAGCAGTTGGCACAGTGAGGACACAAAGTGGGTACTCACTAATGAATAGTTTAATTTCTCCCCTGGTCACAAGTTCGATGGGAGAGATGAAAAGGAGAAAGTCAAAGTGGCTCCCGAGGGTGGGCTGGGGGAGAGTGGCTGGTGCTTTCACTGGCGCGCTCCTGGGAGGAAATTAGGAGTTCGAGTTTGGTTACATTTTCATGCGCCTGAGAACCTCTACGTGGAGATGTGTCCCAGGAAGTTGGATACACCATCTGCAGCTCTGGAGCATTCTGGGCTGGAGATGAGGTTCAAGAATCATTAGCAGGTAGAAGGTTGTTAAAACCATGCAGGTGGGTGAGATCCCCAGAGTGGGCCAGCAGATGAGAGGAGGTAGGCGGCTGTGGGACCCCGGGGGAACGCCGCAATCAAAACCTTCTAGTGGAGGTACGTGCAAAATTTCAAGAGAGCAGAGGTGGCGCCAACTCTGAAAACTGTGCACTCCAAGCATTCAAGGAAGGCGTGGTCAGCAGGTTCAAATACTGGGAAGAGGAGAGTAAGGGAGCTACAGGGCACTCACTGGCTTTGGCAACTAGGAGGCTGGTCGGGAGACAGGGAGAAAAACCTATGCTTGCGGGTGCATCCAGCTACAGGAAGTAAGTCACTTGTTTGAGGGCCGTGACCCCAGGACCTCACCTTGGGAAAATTCCGGGTGGTAGGGGAGGTTCGGGCAAATCCGCACCCAGTGGGGAGTGTCCTCGGGCCGGTGGGTGGCGGCGGAGGCGAGGTCCGGGGAGCTTGGCTGGAGTCTGGCCCCGGCTGAAACTGGTGCACTCAGGCTGGCTGGCTGAAAAAGCAGCCCCTGGCGTCTCAAGTTTCCCGGTGGCAGCACGGCCCGGGCGCTCAGGTAGCTGCGGGCAGGCCTGGTAGGCGGGCGGCGCACAGGACTGACCGGCGTGTTGGTGGCGGCCCGCGCCCTCTTGCTGCCAGTCCCTGCCTCCTCCGCTCCTCGCCCAGGTAAGGCACCGACCGAGGAGGCTTCTTCTCTGCGGAGGCGGCTCTCTTTCTCCCTCCGGGCGGGCCCGGGGCTCTGGGGCCGAGGATCCATATCATTGTAACCTGGGAACGCCCGGCCCTCGCCCCTGCCTTGGACTACGGCTCCCGCCGAGATCACGCCCTGCTGGCTGCAGTGCAGGGCAGCCCCTTACTAGGAGTTTACTACGCGCTCTGCCTATCACTGCCACCTGCTCTCGTGCCCTGCGGGCCGCCCCCTCTCGGTCCACGGCAGGGCCCTGTGCCCGGAACCTGGTGAGTGCGCGCGATGCTGCGCTGCTGACCTTGGGTCCTGCGCCCGGAGGCCCCCGCTGCCCGGGGAGGGACTCGGAGTGCCCTGGGGTCGGGACCTCGGCTCTGGACCGCCCAGCTCACCGAGGTGCCGGTGCGGTCGCCGACCCTGGGTTCCTCCCTTGCTTGGGCCTTTGCTTGTGTTCCTACCCTGGTTTCTGCTTTGGCCTGGGCTTCTGAGGCCTCAGGTGAGCCAGCAGCATCTCAGCTCTCTGGTGGCCTAAACTGGATTTGCGGCCTCTTAAGCGCCTGGGACTGGTGCCTCAGGACTAGCCAGATGCTTACTGCTGAGGTGGACTTCTATCTGGAAGCGGGGGAAGGACAGGATGACAGGGTAATGGGGTCAGTTGAGGCCTTCATCCTTACCTCTTTGGCTCTTCCTGGCAAAGATGGTGTGTTGGGCTCTGGCAGTCTGCTTTCTGACCTTGAACTTCTGGTAGCTGCTTTGCCAGGGGAGCTGCTAATGGCTTGTCTTGGCTGGCAAAATGCTCTGGGGTGAGTTTTGAGAGGCCCCGGAGTAGGAGAGGCTTGTGCTAACTAGTGTCATTTTCCTGGACCGTTAGGTCCTTGTACATACCTGGAAGCTCGGTGATAACAAATTAGCAAAGGACCTAGGAGGAAGCACTAGGAGGAATTTTAGCTCCATCCTGAGCCCTTGTTGGCTACCCCCCTGGGTGTGGTGACCAACATTTGACCGTATTCGGGGAAAAGCTGGCTGCAGCTAGAGCCCTCCTAGGAGAAATTCCTCCCCTGGCTGTGAAGCATTAATGCTGAGGGGCCTTCAAGCCCTGGGGCCAGGCAGACAGAGCCCCTGTCAGCTCTCACCTCTCTGAGTGCTGACAGCAGGTTTGGGGTGGTGAGCCCAGCCTGGCTGTGACTCTGAGGGGCCGGCTTGCTCTGAAGATGATGGTAGGAGGCTGCCCAGTCTGAGAATCATGGGGCTTGCATAGGTGGGTTTCTGGAAGATTCTTGGGCCTCTCAGCCCCACCCTCAGTCCCATCTCAGTCCTTCTGAGATCCCGGATTCCCGGATAAGGGGTGAATGGCTCTCAACCAAGTCAAGAAATGGCACGAGATGAGGCCTAATGTCTTTTGTCTTCACACGAGGTGAACTAATCTTCAACTGGCCTCAAAATCAATCCCGTATCTTGAAAATATTATGGGAAGATAAAAAGTAGCCTTAGAGAAAAGCAGGAAGACACCTTTCCTTCCCTAAAGCTACTCACTGGCCTTCCTGGTTCTTCCACCAAATGTATTGAGTTCTTAGTTCTTCTGTATGCTTGCTGCATACCTAGACAGGAGACCATGGCTTCGGGCTATGATATATGAGATGCTAGGGCGTAAAGGATGGGCTCACGGCTGGAGTGCTGGCCAAGCAAGCTCAGCAAGAAGTATCATTCATTGAGAAGAGGCTGTGTCTCCTGATCTGGTTTCACATTTAAACATGGTTTCCTTTCCCTTGCACCCAAGTAGGAGTTTGAGAGAGAGCCTGGCACACAGTAGTACTCCATAAATATTGTTGAATAAAAGGATTCAGGGTCTAGATAAAAATTCATGTTTATTTCCTCAGTCAGATTCTCTCGCACCTGTTGTCATGAGGACAGTGATGTTGCTAGATAATACCTATAAAGCACATACATTGCGCCAGGTACTATTCTGAGCACTTTACATATGCGAACTAATTTGGTTGTCATGGCAACTTATGAGGTCAGTACTATTATTAATCCCACTTTATAAGGAATAGAACAGAGCCAGAGAAATGTAGTCACTTGCCCAAGGTCATGCAGCTAGGCGGTGGAACAGGATTCAAACCTAAGTAGTCTGGCTGGAGTCCATATTTTTAACCATACATAGTATTACCTCTGAGCATGCTCTAAGTAGGTTAATCATTAGCCCATTCACACATTCATTATTTTATGTCCCCATTCACCAAATATTTACTGATGTCTACTATATTCCAGGCATGGGGACACAGTGAAGCTGATATTTAGCAGGTGAAGCCCCTTTGCCCAACTCCCATTGAGTCATGCACACCTCAGTGCACGAAACAGCATCCTTTTGGCAGGGGACATAACTTTTCTTGATAGGACATAATTTGATTCCAGCCTTTTCTATTTTGGGGTGTTTGTGATGATTCCAGCCTTTTCTGTTTTGGGGTGTTGGGCACGTAAATGATAAAAGAGAATTAATCTGGTGTCCTGGGCAGGAGATACAAGTCCTGGACCTGGTAGTTATAGATTGTCTTAATGTTTCCTCAGAAGGGTATAAGGCTTTGAGCGTGGGACCAGTGCTTCTCAGGCCCAGGAGTTGTCCAGGCCCTGAGGCTCAAGGCCTGGGCGTGTTAGGCTCAAGAAGAAAGTGTGAGGTCTTAAGTAAGGCTTGCCCTCCTGAGACAGACTCACAGTTTCCTCTTAAACTGCCGCTGTTGTGGAGGGCCTTGAATGCCTTTGGCTCCAGTGGGACCCTTGCCGATGGTCTCAACCTGTGTCACGTTAGCAAGGGTGCGGCCTCTATCCATATGGACCTGATGGAGTGGGTCTCACACCGCAGCTGGGCCCCACGGAGCGGCTTTCTCTAAGCTGGAAGACCAATGCGCATAGTGGAAGGCATTTTCCAAAGCCCGGGCCACGGGACATTAATAGGTGTTTTTTCCCTTTGGTGGCAGTGGTGGGAGGGTCAAATAAGTCTGTTGAATTAAACCAAGTTAACTCAAGACTTATTCTTCACTGCAGGACTTCTCGGGTATTTAGAATCTGCTAGTAGGAATTGTGTGTGAATTCCCCTAAGAGGCTCTAGTGTGCAGTATTTTCCAAGTCTTATGTTCTACAGACTACATTTTGGAAAATGCGTATTTAGACTAAGGCTATCACCCATAGTCTGGTTCAAGGTGCAGAATGAAATTCTCTGAATGTGTTGAGTCCACGTAGTTTCTCAGATGCTCAGGCTAGGGTGCCCCCATTGCAGCCCCCCCGAAACCTCCCCTCTCCCCCAAACACACCAGCAGAAGGAATCATATGCCCCTTCTCCCATCTGGCAGAACAGTACTAGGGGCCTGATTTTTTTCTCTATGATTTAAGTGCATTTAATTATTTAATGAGTAAATACTACCTTCCCTCTAGGTTGCTTATAGCCCGCTGGTTGCACTGTTTATGAAACAGCTGCGAGAACAGGTGGGTCGTAATCTCTGGGTAGCTAAAGCCCAGCCTCGGCCCAGGGATCGTGTGTCAACCATGTAATCCTGCTCTGTACACACAGAAATTATTATGTGGGCTCAGGAGGACACAACCTCGGGATTGGACATGAGAAGGTCACTCAGGCCCAAATGAGGGCTAGAGCCAGCCTCCCAGTAAACAACTGACCCATCTTTTCTGGGCTCTTCTCCCCAGGATTTCAACAGCACCACAGAAATAGCCATTTTGCTCACGGTTATTTCCCAGATCCATGCCACTTATCCAAGTCACTGGGAGGCCGTGTGTCCATTCTGAGCCTTCCCACGCAGGACTGTCCTTCTCCCAAAGAGTGGATGAAGAGTAGAGCTTTGTGCCCTGTGATTCTGCTTTAATCCACCCTGCTTGCTTTGAGAGGACTGCTTCTGTGGGTTACTGGAGGCAGCCCCACCTTCCCCAGTGGGAGCGGCAGCTGCTGGTGGCAGGGTGACTGAGTCCAGCCAGGGCTCAGGAGGCTTCTCAGAGCTGGAGGCCCACATGGACGCTTCGAGCGGCCGTAAGGAGAGGGTGGGGAGGATGGGGCTCAGGTGGGTGAGGCAGGACATACTTTGTGTGTGTGTGTGTGTGTGTATGTGTGGGTGTGTGAGTGTGTACGTGCTCACCGTCACTCTCTGGTAGAGCTTGTCAGGCTGCCCAGTCACCAGTGGTGCCCAGGTTCTTTGGGGGAAGAAAGGAAGGAGTGGAACAAGGTATGCCAGCTTTTCATCCTGGCTTTCCCCTGCCTCAGTTTCCCCTCTTTATGAGTCTCTGTCCTTTCTGGGAAAGGAGGGAGCAGTTCATAGACCTTTCCTCTTTTAGAAGAGGAGGGGGGTGAAGCTCTTATGGGCAGCTGAGCTCAGAGCTCCCCTGACAGCCCTGGCGTGTGTTGGATGGGTTGTTTTGTTGGGGGGGGTGGCTTCTGAGGGCAGGCAGCAAAGGATGGTATTGAACATTACTACTTACCTTTCAGGAAGGGTCTGGACGTTAGATGGAGGCTGTGCTTCTTCTGGGGTTAATCAGGAAGGCTGGATGTACTGTTGCGTTGGGGCAGCAGTGGTTGCAGCTTCTTGCTTTGGAGCGGGCTGTGGACAGGGCGAGGACACCGCATTCAGGATATAGCAGCCGTGGATAATTGGCGTGACCTGAGCCCCTTAAGACTCTTGGAAATTTTCCACTTCTATTTCATATTCATGGGAGAATTTCCAGCCCAGACTTTTCCTGCTCTTGCTCAAGGCTGCTCACAGATATGCAAAGCAGAGACCTCCCACCCTGGCAACGGCAGATAGGACCCAGCTAGCTGCGCTTGCATTGACTCAGCTCAGCCTGCCGGGCAGCTCGCAGCCCTGGCCTGAGTGCGTCACCTGTGTGGCATCCTCAGGAGCAGCCATGGAGACTCCGCTGCTAGGATCAGGTCTGTGCTGTGGGTTCTCACGATGGGAGTCTGGCAAGAGCAGGGAACAGCTTCATTTATGTAAGGAGGGGATTTAAGTGGCACTGCGCTTCCTTTCTGAAGGGGCTGTGGTGCCAGTTATTGTTTGTTGAAATGGGTGGCATTTGACAGCTTTCTGACTTTGGGGCACTTCTGCAGGCTCCCTGGAGGGTGTTGTATGTAATGGTGAGATAAGCTGTATCACCAGCCAGTGCTGGTGAATTCACAGTTAAGCCTCCCAAGCCTGCTGGCTGTAGCCAACGAAGTTGAAAATCAGGCTTGAACAAGCAGCTGGGGCTGAAGCCCTGCCTTGCATCTGCAGAGTGAGTGGGCTTTCCTCTGCCTGTGGCCTGGCCTGTGTCTGTAGGTCGGAGAAGAGAGACAAGAATTGGAGGGAAGGGCTGGCAGGTGGGAACTGTCTGCCCAGGCTGTCCAGAAGACAGCAGGTATACAGGAGGTTCCTGAGACCCACCGAGTTAGCCCAGCTACATGTTAAATGGGCTTGGCCCAAGTAACCCAGGAGGGTTACTTGGTTCATAGTAAGGCATGGAATAAAGCCTCCACTGATTACTTAAGACATTGGTAGTAGTTCTGCAAGAGATTCATAGGGGTTCTGTTAAAAAAAAAAACAGGTCGGGGGGTGGCTCTGTGGAGAAATGCTACTCTGTGACCCTGGAGTATTTGATGTGCCCTGTGAATCTGGGTTGGGGGGCTATGGAATGCAGCATCTCCCTAATAATTGACTATGGGACCTGTTTTATCAGCAATAGGTATTGATTTCTTAGGGGACCCAGTTTGACAAAGGCTGATTGAAGCTATTTAAGCGAAAGAAAGAAGGAGCTCTTTTGTAGAAAGGTGCATTCTGAAACGTATGTTTAGTTGACTTGAGCAAGCTGAGAATCGTCCATGGAAGAGTGTGGCAAGATCTGGCATGAGAGCCTCAGACACAAAGGACCCCTCAAATGCCCGTTTCTGAGAGGGCTTGGGTGCTATGGCTTATGTGTGTTTGTGGGGGTAAAGCAGAGGGGATAGGAAGGCGGTGGTAGGCAGCTTCTGTCCAGGGCAGGAGCTAACTCAGGGATGGGCCTCAGTGGTGTGATTCCCTTTGGGCTGTCTCTCTGTGGTGTGGGTTAGGTGGGAGTAACCGCCAAAACCCAGGATG
Source organism: Tonatia bakeri (assembly GCA_004024845.1). Lineage (NCBI taxonomy): Eukaryota > Metazoa > Chordata > Mammalia > Chiroptera > Phyllostomidae > Tonatia > Tonatia bakeri. Next base: position 54,359 of record PVIA01008019.1, read on the forward strand.
TTGAAGTTTGATTTGTTTTTCTATGTTTCTCTCTTTTTATAAACACTCCAGTCTCTTCACTTCCTTTCTGCCTCCTGTGTGTTTGTTAAAATGGCATTATGACAGCAGTAACGATCAAAATCGGATTGCCTCCCACGTGGGCAGTCCCGCCATTGGAGCCTGAGTCCCTCTTACAGCCCTTGTCCACAGGGGACACATTTTCATATCATTGTAATCAAAGCATGGGTACAGTTTTATTTACTCATTTTTCGCTTACCGTTATTTCCTAAGATATTTTATGTGGTTGTACTGTCCTCATAATGATGATTTTGGCTGCTTAACAATTTTTGTCAAGTGAGTGTGCCCTAATTTGGACATTTTAAAGCTATGCGTGTAAATATCATTGTGCCTTTTCCTTCCTTCAGTTTCTTTTCTTAGAGGCAACTTCTAGAAAATGTTAAATGGTATGGCTGCTTCTCGGCATTGGCTGCTCCTTGTCTGGGGCCTATTGCATGTTTACTTCTGAGATGTGATGTGAGGTTTTGGAATGTTGCACTTGACCTGTGGCCTCAGAGTTGCCAGGTGAAGGTGCAGATTTGTTCCGGCCGAACGGCTCCTCCTGGACCTAGTTCTCCGTCTTTCTCTCCATTTCTCTCCCCTGCCACCTTCTTCTCCCAGCCTCTGCTCTGATGGTTTCCAGCTTCCCCTTCTCTCCGCTATCAGGACATGCTGATCTCCAGGCAGCTCTGTTCCTCTTCCTCTTTGCAGGCCAGGCCGTGGCTGTTGTGGTCGCTGCCAGTACAGATGAGCACAGTTGGGTGTCCAGGTGCCTCTCTCCGAACCAGCTCCCTCCCCCTCAACTCCCCGAGAGTGAGCGAGGTCTAGGAAAGGCAGGGTCCTGGTGGGGAAGGAAGGGAGAAATTGGTTTCACAGTTGATGGGCCCACAGATGTTCTTTGCCTGTTACTAGCCTCTTTCCTCCTTCCTGTCCGTGTCATGAATTAGGCCCACGTGCTGCAGGAGGACCTGAGTGGCAAGCCTCCCGGGCACTGGGAGCCTCTCTGCTACCTAGAATTATGGCATTTAGAACTGAGAGGCCTTGGGGATCACTTAGCCTAGTCCCTTTATCTCCCAGCTGAGAAAATGGTGAGAGGCAGAGAATGGCTGTCCCAGGGTGGCTCCGTGAACCCCTCCTCCTCGGCAATTGCTTCCTCTTCCTGCCAGACAGCCACTGGGCACTATCCAGCCTTCATCCTTATCTGCTGGGCTGACAAAACCACTTCTCTCTTCAAACCTTCCCTAAAGCAACCATGGTTAAAAGTGGACAGGGAACTCTTCTTCCAGAGCTGGTTGTCGAGAGGATGCGGTATTCACTGATGCCATAAGTGTTGGGGACAGTGGGGACACCTGCCTTGACACCCAGATGGACAAAGAGAAGCAGGGCAGTGTAGTGGTTAGCAGCACAGGTGGAACCAGGTGCTGGGTTCCTATCCCTGGGCAGAGACTCAGGGGCACGACAGGGAGCCAAGTGGGGGAATAGCCGAAGTTTCTGCTCACTTATTAAAGTATGACCCTGGCAAGTGAGCTCACTGTGCCTTCATCTTCTCATCTGTAGAATGGGAATAAGAGGATTAGATTAACTGAGTTCATAAGTATGAAGGCAGAGTGTACTTAAGTGCTAAGTATTGAAAAAAAGACAAAAAGGCAGAAAAACAGAAAAGAAAGGAACCAACTAGGTGATTTAGGCCTACCTCTGACAGTAAGAAACCAGTGTGCAGAGAGGCGGATAAGGGCAAGCTTCTTTGAGGGAGTGGCTTTTCAGCTGGGCTGTGCAAGGTGAAGAGTATCCCTGTCTCTAAACCTGTCCCCTCTTATCCACAGTTTTACTTTCTGTGGTTTCAGTTACCTGTGGTTGACTGTGGTACAGAAACAGTAAATAGGAAGTTCCAGAAATAAACAATTCACACAGTTTAAATTGCATGCCACTCTGAGTAGCTGGGCCGCCCTGTCCCACAAGGGGTGGGAACCGTCCCCTGGTCCAGCGTCTCCACGCTGTAGACGCTTCCCGCTCGTTAGTCACTTCACCTTCTTGGCCGTCAGACCGACTGTCTTGCAGTAAAAGTGTTCAAGGAACCCTTATTTTACTTAATAATGGCCACAAAGCCATTCACGTAACTTTTATTCTCATAACTTTTATTACACTATATTAATTATAATTGTTCTATTTTTATTAGTTATTGTTGTTCAACTCCCACTGTGCCTAATTTATCAACTGAACTTTACCATAGATATGTGTGTATAGGAAAAATCATATATATAGGGTTCAGTGTTGTCTGAGGGTTTAGGCATCCACTGGGGGTCTTGCAATGTATTCCTCCTGGATCTGGGGGGCTACTGTATTTTATTTGCTGTGTCTCGGTACAAGTGCCAGAGGGCTTGGAAGACGGTGGGACCGTGATTGCAAATTCTTCGTTTTCAGCAAAAGGCCTTGTTTCATGTGATGTAGAATTCAGTCTTGGGTTTCTGAGGCCTCTGCACAGGCCTCAGGTTTAATCATTAAACCCTCTGTGCAGTGGGAGTGAGGTCTGGTCATTGTTTCCCCTGGAATGGCCTCCTCGTAATCTGCAGGAGGAAGGTGCTGACCTCTCCTTTCCCTTCTCCATCATGGAAACACAGCTGGGAGAGGCAAGGCTGCGGCGTGCTTGGGATTCCCTGAGGTCAGGCAAATGGAGGGACACTTAGTGGGACAGTTCATTCTTTGACTTCCGAACACTTGCTTTCTAATGAAATGTAAGTGGCCCTACACTCTTAACATCCAATTACTTGTTGAGGTAGCTTTAAAAACTGGCGTGCTGGGTTTGGCCAGGGGACATCCTAAGTACACAGCTGACCCCGAGGACAGGGGGGCCTGGCGCTTCTCTGCCCCCACCCCACCCCCACGCTGTGACTCAGGCTATCCAGTAACTCAGGAAGGTTAATGCTCGTTCTTTTTCTGCTAGCCGAGATGCCGCGCCAGTTCCCCAAGCTGAACATCTCCGAGGTGGATGAGCAAGTCCGGCTGCTGGCCGAGAAGGTGTTTGCTAAAGTGCTGCGAGAAGAGGACAGCAAAGATGCCCTGTCCCTCTTCACCGTCCCCGAGGACTGCCCCATCGGCCAGAAGGAGGCCAAGGAGAGAGAGCTGCAGAAGGAGCTGGCGGAGCAGGAGTCTCTGGAGAGCGTGAAAAGGTTTGTCCCCACGACTCGGCTGTCGTGTGCTCAGTTGTGCAGACCCAGGCAGACTGTGGGTGTTTGTCCTGAGATGCGGTGGCTCGTGGACCTGGTCTTTCCCTGGGTGCTGAGTTTATTTCTTAACCGAAACCTCTTGATCACCCATTTCTTGAAGGACATTTTGGTGCCCGTGTTTGTTTGAAAAGATGAAAGAAACCACTGTCTCTTTGCTGCTGTTCTTATAATGGATCAGGTGCATAAATACACACCATTTCCAAATGAAATGTCCATTTTCTTTTTGGAAATTTTAGGATTTCTTAGGAAATATAAATTTTACTTCTTACCATCACTTGACAAATACTTTCCTTTATTAATGAACTCAGTTCACTATTTCCCAGGGTCTGTGCTGAGCAATTGGGGTGTAATAGTGAACAAGACCACTGTTGTCCCTGCCCTATGACAGGTACAGGGGGTCTAGACAATAATTAAGTAACTGGACAAATTAATAAAAAAATAAGTTATGTGCAATATCAGTCAGGGTCTAATCAGGAAAACAGAAACCACCTGAGTATTGGAAGTGGGTGTTTAATGCAGGGAGTTGGTTACAGAGGTGGTAGAGGGCTGAGAAGACAAGCAGGGGCGTGGGAGGCGGCCCAGACGTTAGACACAGTGGAAAGCAGCCACCACCCTGCGCCGGAGAGACGGTGGAGAGAGTTGCAGTTGCTGGGGCCCAGCATGGAGACGTTGGAACTGCATTGGCTTTTCCAGTGGACGCTGGGGCCAAGGAGGCAAAGCAGTAGCTGCAGAGATGCCTCCCAAGGCAGAGAGAGAGATGCAGGGCATCTTCCGGTTTCCCCGAATGGTTGCCATTGGCCAAACCTAGCCAGAAACCAGCTGACGCATAGCTGGAAACACAGGGGAGGGCGAGGAGTAGATCTGAGGGCAAAGAGGCCCAGGCCAGGTGCCAGGAAGGAGAGGTCTAGGAGTCGAGAGAAGGAAAGAAAAGCTGAGTGTATGTGGGGGTGGGGGGGTAGTCCTTTTTCCGATGGGGTATTCAGGGAAGGTTTCTCGGAGGAGGTGACATGGTAGCCGAAGCTTACAGGGTGTAATGGGACTAGCATGCGTAGAGCTGGGTGAGAGCCTTACAGGGAGAGGAGCCAGGACAAAGGCCTTCTATCTTCAGGGCCCACGTGGGGTAGAGGTGTGGTTAAAGGGGTAAGGGCCATGACCTCAGGCATCAGATCAGACTGGCCCTGTGCTCTCTTGGAAAAGAAGTTTGGATGTTAGTCCAAGTGCAATGGGAAGCCCTCACCTTTTCACAGTTTATCTCGCCTCGGAGGCAGAGTTAAAGAGCAGAAGAGCTTCGATGAAGTGCCTAGCGGGGCCGTAGCGGGGTGTCTGTCTGGCCAGCACGCTGTAGACCTCAGTAGCTGATGTAGTGGAACTGAGGTCTTTTCTGCAACCTAGTCAGCGATCAGGTTCTTCCTAAGGTACCTCTTTAAAGAAAAGTCCTTTCCTGGTTGGTAGTATAGAAGTCCAGTCTTAACTTCTTTTTGGAAGTTAAAAAGTAAAGTATTGGTATAAAGGCAAGAACAGAGCTTCGTTACCCATAAAACAAGTGCTTTCCTTCCTCGGAGGGGCTGTGAGCCCATGAGCTGAAGGGGTGTTGTGCCCTCGGCCAATTCTGAGTGCCAGCCTTGTACCGGGAGAGGTGGGGCGGCCCCACGCTCCTCGGCACAGCCATCCCGGTGGGTGAAGAAGAGCAGGACCGTAGCGACCCTCGTCCACTCTGCACTGGCTTAACAGAGGGTGACTTTATGGACTGGCGGGTCTGAAGGACCTTCTCTGTCTTATCAATTGGTCACTTTAGAACTTTAATAATGAGGAGTCCTGACATTTTTTATCACCAGGAATAAGAGGTTTCTGACTCCAGTTTCCATTACTTGCGACCATGGGCCTGACGCCTGTAAAAAGAGATTGTTCTCTTCTTATCAATGCCCAGGCTAACGGCAGAATGGAAGCCTTCTCCCTCTAAGTCCAAATGCTGTTCCGTGGTTTCCAGAAATTCCTTGCAAACTCCTCTCCGGAAACGTTGTTCTGTCCCTACTTAACAGGTTGTGTTGGTCTCGGTTTGCCTCCGTCTGCCCCTTTGGACCAGAAGGCCTTGAGGATGGCGTCTGGCTCCCACTGCACACCCAGGACTCAGCCTTTGGTGTTGAGCAGCAGATGTGTGGTGGAGCAAATACATCCTGTTTCCCCGTGGCCACCACAGACACTACATCGGGGTGGCCACTGCTCCCTGGACCGTGGTGTTCTGCCACTCACTAGCATGCTCCGTGACCTTGGGCAAATTAGGAAATCTCACTGCACCCCAGTTTCTTCCTCCTGTACAAAATGAGGATGGTAATAGTAGTTGCTTTCCTGAGGTGTTGAGAGGAATGAAGGAATTAACACCTGGCTGGGGACAGGGCCTGGGGCACAGTGAGCCCCCCGTGCATGCTCACTCTCGACTTCCTGCTGCCCAGGTGGAGGCAGGCAGCAGTAGCGGCTGCCTCTTACTGTGGGTGAAGTGCTGGGCTGTGCGGTTTATTTTCGTTCCCTAATCCCCACATCAGGCTTATCAAGTGGATATTCTTATGCCCTCGGTTTTGCGGATTAGGGAAATAAGGCTCAGAGGAATTAATTTGCACAAGGACACATAGAGAGTAAGTGACAGAGCAGAAACTGAAATTCACGTCTTTTGAACACAGAGCCCCCACTTTGCCCCCGGGGCGCTCCCCTTGTTCGGCAGGGGTGGGGTCTGTGGTGCCATCTGGAACCGTGCCACTGGAGTGACACTGGGTGTTGCTCCCCAGGATAGGATTGCCAGTTTCTGAATGCAATGGGGAAAGCTGGGCCAAAGGTCCACCCTACCCACTGGCTTTTGTTTCTGCCAAATGACAGCCTGGCCCCTGCACTCTCTGTCCATGTGTCAGTGTCCTCTGAGGCCGTGCACCCCCCATTTTGCCCTTCAGTTTCCCTGCTCAGCAGGGGTACCGTTGTGCAAATATTCAGGTGTGGACACTTGTGGAGGAACTTTCTCCGCAGCTTCCTCTTCATCTCGCTCCTCCCCGACGTTCTGAAATGCAAATGGTGACATGGCCCTCCTGCCAGGAGCCCGAAGCCAGCAGCGGGTCTCCAGAAACGCAGAGTCGGTAGATTTGTGTTTCAAATCGTGACATGAGGTGGGACTTCCAGTTTTGAAAAAGCCCTCCCCCACCCTGGCTCCTCTGATACGCCTGAATATTTCTGGTGTTTGGAGAAGGCTTTTCAAATTATTTTTTATTTTTACAGCCATTATCTGTTGCTCTCACTAAAAACAAAACAAAACAAAACTATTTTAAGTCTATTGTAAAAGCACAAGCTAGAACCAGGGAGTAAGACAGCTTCTTACAAAAAAGAAGAAAAATGTGATCTGTGAGTAAGAAAGATGAGCACCTGAAACATGGCGGCTTGCTGCGGAGGATTCTAGTCGCTGTAAGAACTGAGCTGGGCTCAAACATCATTCCTCCGGAACTGGGGGCCAAGTCCAGAGAGCCAGAGCTCCAGGCGGCTCACTGAAGCACTTGATTTTACAGGCCAGGCCCCCACTGGGAGGCCAGCAGGGAGGGCTTGCTGCAGCGCCCTGCCCCCTGAGGAGATGACATTGTCCAGGTCTCTGCTGGGATGTGGGGCTGGCTCTAGGTGAGGGGGAGGATGGACTCTCTGTGGAGTCAAAGTCAAGAGGCAAAGACAAGAAGGCAGAAACAGCTGGTGGTACCCAGGAGCTATCTTCTGTTCACTTTGAATCCCATCATATTACCTGGCCTGTGTTCGCCCACGCCACAAAGTACGGAGTTGGAGCCTAGCCAACACTGACAACGGGAAAAATCTCTGAGCCCCCTCACCTCTCCTGCAACATACTCTCCACCCATGGAAAGTGTACCATTCAGTGGTTTTTATTATATTTGCAGAGTTGTGCAGCCAATTTTGGAACATCTTTTTTTATCACCAAGAGAAACCCCATATCTTTTAGTGGCATCCCCCAGTACTCACCTTCGATCTCCTATTTATTATTATTTTACACAGAGTCAACAAGCTCAGTTATCTGACCCTGTGACAAGTTTAGGGAAGCAAATTAGAAGTGAGAAAAGGACTTCTAGAGATGGGGTCACAGAAGTGATGTGTGGGGACGAGGAGCCCAGGCTGAGGACGCAGTCCACTGGGTTCACAAGACAGTCCCATCCTTTAGCGCGGAGTGTCCTTGCACCAGGTCCTAGGAGCCCTTTTCCAGTCTGAACAAGGAGGAACATCAAAGGGCCTTTCTTGTGAGAATTAAAGGAGCTAATATGCAGTGTCCAACCTTTTGGCATCTCTGGGCCACACTGGAAGAAGAAGAGTTGTCTTGGGCCTCACATTAAATACACAAACACTGATGAAAACTGAAGATGAGCAAAAAAAGGTTTTAAGTAAATTTACGACTTTGTGTTGGACCGCATGCATAGCCGTCCTGGGCTGCAGGCTGGACAGCTCTGGTTCTGAAGAATTTGAAGCACAGCGTCTCAGAGCAAAACGCCTCGAAGATGGATTGTACAGTGATGGCCCCGAGTCACCAAGAGAACTTTAGGTTACGTTCAGCATGCTCAGATTAAGATACGGGAATTACGATTTGTATTTTAAAAAGCTACACCGAGGTTGGAATTTTTAAAAATTAGGGTATGAAGGGGACAGATGTTATCCGAAAAATTTAGCTCTCCAGAACAGCTGCTCCCTAAACAGATATTTGTTATGAATTGAGCACAGCCCATCATTTTATTTTATGAAGGTTCTTCAGTCGGGTAGGTAACTTGTTGATTCAGGGCCATTGACAAAGGAGCTTTGTTTGAAAGAGTCAGTTCATCTGCTTTTCACATTGAGAATGGAGCATTTTGGCCTCTGGGACCTTTGGGAGGAAGGACAGCTGGGAAGGACTAGGACAAAGGGGATGGGAGGAGGCAGGCAAATGGAGACCTTCCCTTGGTCTGGAGGGAGGGGGGAAGGGCAGCTGTAGGTGAGGGCTGGTTTTCTATCAGAGGAAAGTGAAGGAGAAGGCTGGAGTCTTTACACTTGATGGGTTTCAGGTAAGTGAGTCAAAGCTACACCCACCCGGTCAGGTGGCAGGTCACTTGGCCTGCAGGTGCAGGTGGAGCAGTAAGTGCTGAGTGTGGGGCGCCAGTGCCCTCCGCATACCCCTCCTGTAGGCCCCTCATGCAGTGAGCATCCTGGCCAGCTCTTCCCACCTTCTCCTTTTCGGATAGGCTGGGACCTCTGGTCTCAATCACAGAGAAGGTGTTGGCGCTGCAGCTGTGGTCCTCAGACCTGGGGTCCTCCCTTCCACATGAGCCAGTGCAGCGACAGTGGAAGCAGTAGGTGCAGATGAGCCTGAGGGGAGTGGGGAGTGCTTGCCCCACCTAATGGCGTTCAGATTCAGATGGTTAGTAAAACCAGTGCTGGCTTGTGACTCCTGCCTGGAACCTTTTGACTACCTCATCTGGGGGGGTAGACACTGCCAGAATGACGTGAGTGTGGCGGGAGTAGTTCGAACAAGCCTCCCAATTCTGGGATGTCCCTCTTCCCTCCGGGAATGATGCAGGGAGCCTTCTCTGACGCTTCTGCTCCACCATGCCCACTCCCAGTCTGGATTCGGTGTCTCCTCTGGGACCCCGAAATACCCAGGGCTTCTCACCGCACTGACCCCATTGTGTGAGGGCAGTGATACAGTCTGTGGAACTGTCCAGCCATCAGTGGGTCTATGACTCAGATGACAGTCATGGGAAGCCTCTATTGTCGTGACACACGTGGAGCTTCAGGTGGCTTTGAGAGGGACAGAAGCACATGTGTGTGCACACACACGTATACACACCCAGCTGCTGTTCTTGTCATTGTTGGCTGAGCCTCGGTTGTGTAGGAAGCACACGAGATATGGGCTTGTGGTAGGCAGAATTTTTAAAACAGCCCCCCGAAGATGTCCCTCTAATCTCTAGACCCTTTAAACATTGTGAGACAGCTCTCCTGAATTATGCTGGGCTGTATGGCACCAATTGGCCCCTGGAATCAGGGTTATATTTTCTCTGTCTACCCCAGGGCCTGGGGACATGGGTTATATTTTCAGGGTTATATTTTCTCTGTCTGTCTACCCCAGGACATGGTCATTTACTGAATGGAGCCAGGTCCACAGGTGGCCCCCTGACTCACAGTATGCGGTTGAGAGCCTTTGGGGAAAGGTTTGCTCTGGTGCCCCTCCCTGCCTGGAAGCCCTTTGGGCAGAGTACACAGGGCAGTGGGATTCAGAGGTCCCTGGGAAGATCCTGGCTGTTCTCTAGAAGAGCAAGGAGCACCCTGGGTCTTAACTTGGGTTTAGCATATTAATCAAATGTTATAATCGAAGGGTCTGGGATGCTTGGTTCCCAGAAGCTGAGGAGGGCTGAGGAGTGGGGCAGGGTAGGGGTGGGGACATGGGGAATGGCAGGGGCAGCCAAGGGCCATAGGGCAGGTGGGGGAACCTGAGCAGCTGAGATGTGCTGTTCATCATCGCGTGCTGACAGCTTGGTTGGGCAAGAAGGTCTCTGTGGCCCAGGAGGACAAAGGTGCTCCCTGGTCCTTCGGGCTCCCTGGCCTCGCCTGGAGCTGGTGTCCTCATCGTCCCACATCCTGCCAGCTTTTTTGGCAGGAGTGTGTTTTTGCCAGGTGAGCTTGTGGGCGGGAAAGGAGGGGGTGTGCCAGCTGGGACAGAGTGAGCTGGCTTACTCTGGTGCCCCGGGCGAGCACGAGGTGCAACAGGTGGGACTGTAAACAGAGAGATCTTGGCCCGTCCTAAGGAAGTGCTTTCTAACAATGGCAACAGATCATATTCTGTTTACCTCGTGTTTACGTGCCTAGCACTGGCCTGGCCCAGAGTAGGTGCTTGGTAAATGTTCTTTTGAATAATGATTGAATGCTGATGTCTTATTCAGTAATGTAGAGAGCTCTCTGTTATTGGAGGTATTCAAGCAACAGCTGCCTTCATGAGAGGGCTGGAATGTGTCATCTTCAAAGCCCTTTGCAGCCAGGAGACCCCATGGGTCTATGACTCAGATGACGGTCATGGTAAACCTTTATTGTTGTGACACACGTGGGGCTTCAGGTGGCCTTGAGAGGGGCAGAAGCACATGTGTGCGCACGCACGCACACGGCTGCTATTCTCACCGTTGTTGGCTGAGCCTCGGTTGTGTAGGAAGCACACGAGATATGGGCTTATGGTAGGCGGCATTTCTGAAACTGCCCTCCAAAGATGTCCCTCCATAATCTCCAGACCCTTTGGACATCACAGACTCCTGGGGTTATGCTGTGCTGTATGGCACAGTGGACCTCCAGAGAAGGAAGTCCCCAGGTGGGACTCACCTAATCACATGCGCCTCAGAGCAGGCAGCTTTCCCAGGCTGGTTATGACGGGGAGGTCAGAGAGGTTCGGAGCACCAGCACCATGTGCCATGCCTGCCTGTGAAAATGGAGAGGTCTGTGTGCAGGCATGGAGTGACCCCCGCCCAGGGCCAGCAAGGAACCGGGGACCTCAGTCTGTGGCCACATGGCAACACCCTAAATGAACTTGGGAGTGGATTTCTTCCTACAGTCTCCAGGTAAGAGCTCAGTGTGGCCAACACCTTGATTTTGGCCTTCAACACCCCGAGCGTAGAGCGCAGCCGTGCCGCCCAGACTTCTCACCTGCAGCGCTGTGAGCCAGCGAACGGGTGTTAACCTGAAGCCACGTGGCTGCGGCAGTTTGTCGTGCAGCAGGAGGAAATGAACACAGGGCCCTCTCCTCGGGCTCCGTTTAGCTTTCCCAGTTTTCTGAGATACAAGCTTAGGGTTAGCTCTGGTTATTCCGAGTCCTTGTTTAAGGTGAGTGGGCCCTGAGGAGGAGTTGGCTCATCTGTTGTTAAGCCTTGAGCCTGCAAAGTCTGAGCTCCGGCCCCATGAAGTTCACATGTGACAATGGAGGCTCACCTGAAGACCACGGCTGAAGCCATAGATGTCTTCAAGAAGGAGAATTCTTTGGACATTAGCAGGTGGATACTGGCTTCCTCACTGGGCGGAAGAATATGGACATTCCTAAGACAATCAGGGTGGCGTGTTGGCTTAGTCAGCCTTCTGATCATTGTGGGCTTTTTTTTTTTTTAAATACCATTCTTACCTCTTGCTCACCTTGCTTCTTACATGTCGCCTGGCTTCTCCTCGGCAGAGCCAGCCATCAGGCTGCCCTGGCTGAGGCATGTGCGGAAGTTGGCATAGAGATTAAGAACAGTGACCTGGCAGGCATGTGAGTGACACAGAAGCCAGTCTCAGGGGACCCAAGGGAGCCTGTCAGAATGTGACAGGGAGTCTAAAGTAATGGCTCTTCCTCTAAGTGTGAGTGTCCAAACAATGGCAAAGTGAGAACCTCATTAGTCGAGGTGATGATGGACTGACGGCAGTCGGCGTCTCCCTCGGCTCAGCGCCGTGTGATGAATGGATGGCAGGCGGAGGGGAGCCTGGGATTGAGGCTCCTGGAGTTCATTCAGGCTGAGTTTCCCAAATAGCCCAGTGCACCTGTTATGCAGGGCCATGGGCAGGGCAAAACAGACTCCTGGGAAGTGGCCGCCTCTGTTCCAGGTGTAAACAGCCTTGTCCCCAGAGAGGTGAGCCCCGGCAAGCAGAGGGTGTATGAACAGGGGAAGGAAATGTGGTTCCTGAAAAACAGTCACTGGGTCTGTGAGGAGACCTGGCCAAAAGCCAGGAAGAAGACAGCTGCTTCCTATGAGCCATGAGGCTCTTTTAGAGATGAACCAATTTCTCCACACCCTATAGATGTCACAGGTGCCTAGAGAAATGGAGGTGTCTGGTGGACTCTGGTGGGGCACGACTGTCACCAAGTCCTTTGCTGGTGGCTGGTGGCCCTAGTTGTGGTGGGACAAATATCCGTGAGGCTGCTGGGCCCTCTGGCACAAGGTAGGGCAACCGGTCTTCTTGTTTCTAGCATGGGCATCACTGGGTAGCAACGCTAGGGGACTGTGTTCCATTGGAAGCAGAAGGGGACGCAGGAGAGGGGTATTCAGGGCCTCCACTCTCTGCTGTTAACTCCTGTCCTGGGATCCTAGGACTTGGGGTGGTGTCATCTGAAACGTGACTACTTAGTTAATGAGGAAGGTGAGTATTTTGCAGATCAGCATTGCAAATAAGCATGAGCTTATAGCATTTTAAACCAACCTTGTGCCCACTTCTCTAGGAGTTTGTGAAGTCATATTGCGGTGCCAAGGTGACAGGTCCAGAGGGACCTGGAGTTGATGCTGAATCATTCCTTTTTTCACAACAGAGACACATGTCAGTGCCTGGCCAGCAGGAGCAGCTGGGAGGGCGCATGTGTCAGGCTGGAGGAAGGAGCAGCAGGGGTGACGGGTAGAGCAGGTACCAGGGAGCTGGCAGGCTGAGGGCTAGCCGCACCTCGCCTCCTGGCTCTGAGTAAGCTGTCTCCCATCTCCGGGCCCCTGACTCTTCTTTGATGAAACAAGCCGGAGGGACTGGTCCATTGTCATAGTGTCTTCTGGCTCCAGTGCCCCGAATTTCTAACTTTCTAAAGTTCTTTCTAACTTCTCTTGGTGAGCCTGCTCATGGTCCTTCCTAAGACTGGTCATATGCTGGGACTAGAGCTTGGGTTATCTAAAGATAGCATGCTGGTCGGTTTGACATTGTCCTTACCTCCCCTGTCCTGGGTGGTCTGCCCTCTGTCTCCTGAGACACTGCCTACTCTAATGCTCTGTGTGCAGTGCAGACAGCCCAGGGCCATTGTCAATGACCACAGGGATGGGTGTCTGGATGGCTGTTCTGTATCTTATGCACAGAGATGTATGTAAGAGCAAGGCACAGATAATTAGATCTTCTTAATGGCAGGGCCAGCATTAGCGATTAATCAGAGCAAAATTCTCCTGCCATGTGCATAACAAGACTCTTTATCACTTGCCCCAATTAGCTACTGATGTCTCCCGCTTCTCCTTGTCCTTGGCTTTTAGAAAGAAAAGTTTCAAGATGATTCGGTCCCAGTCCCTGTCTCTGCAAATGCCAACGCAGCAAGATTGGAAGGGCCCCCCGACAGCCACTCCGGTCATGTCTCCCTCAACCCCTGTGCTCCCTGGAGCACCTTCCCAGGCCATGCCAGCGCCCTATGCCATGCCCGAGTACCAGCGGGTAACCATCAGCGGAGATTACTGTGCCGGGGTAAGGTGTCTCCCCCTCTCCGCTCTCTGTGGACTCCCTGGGGGCTGTGTGAGGGCTGTACGTGCCTTGTGCAGAGGCCATGGTCCTTTGGGCCATTGGGGTTATGCCCAGCCATGAAGCCTGGCCCGGTCTGTGGGTGTCTGGGAGGTAGCGGGCAAGAGGCACAGGAATCAGAGAAGAAGGAGGGCCCTGGCTGAGGATGTGAGGTGTAGGTGTGTCTAGGATGCTGTCCATCCCTGTAAGGGGGCCATAGGGCTATGGGCTGGCACACCATAGCCATGGTCTCTCAGTTCCGTATCTTCTCTGACCCTATAGCGCCAGGGGTGTCCAACCTGCGGCCACGGGCCACACGCAGCCCAGAGTGGCTGTGAATGTGGCCCAACACAAAATCATAAATTTACTTAAAACACTGTGAGATATTTTTGTGATTACGTGTTGCAGTGTATTTAATGTGTGGCCTAAGACAGCTCCTCTTCTTCCAGGGTGGTGCAGAGATGCCAAAAGGTCAGAAACCCCTGCTAGTCTGTCAGGGAAGGTGCCAGCTTGGGCCCTTTAATATTCTCAGTCCTTGAATGCAGCGAAAGTCCTTGTGTTGATTCGTTTGCTGATGCAGCTCTTCCTACATGCCTAGGCTCCGTGCCCTTAAATATAGCCCAGCCCCCCCGACGGGAAGAGAGGGTCTTCCGGAGAAAGTGAGCGTGCCGATTTACACACCAAGTCACTGAAGATGTGCTGGTTTCACCTACTAGGATGATGCATTTTCACTGCTCATTTGGGAAGAGAAATATCATTAAAGTTAGTGCCGGGGTTGAGTTTGGTGCTATCTCCCTGGCCTCAGCCTGCTGTGCGTGCCTCAGTCAGCCTTGCTGTTCTCGTTCCCTTCCCTGTTTAACTGTGGGTTTAGAATACATGCTACACCCGAGGAAGCAGAGCGGCTCACTGCTCTTCTTGCACGCTTTCCCCTGGCTATAAAGAACATATATATTATCTGTCCAGTAATAGAGAATCCTTGCGTATGGTATAAGACTTAAAAGGTACAAGAACTGTATCAGTTTTCCAGCCACCCAATTCCCTTTCTTAGAGGCAGCCCTTGGTTTTTGGTTTTTGTGTGTTTTCACAGACAGCCTGTGTGCTTTACAATGAATAATGTACACATGGTTTATTTATTCGTACACAAACGGTAGTTTACTATACGCATGACACAAATGAGCCTAGCTTTTTTTCATTTAACAGTGCATCTTGGAGATAATGCCTTATCAATAGATAAAGAACCTCCTTGTTCTGTTTTACAAATGCATGGTATTTCACTATGTGGATGCACAATATCTTACTTCAGCGCCCAGGGGTGGGAATTTCGGTTGGACTGGAAACACTGCAGGCCTTGTCTGAAGATGCAGCGTCCTGACCAGGAGCCCTTGGTGTCCACCCAGCCTCCCGCCTGTGGGCAGAGTGGGGGAAAGGGAGAGTCAAGGTGGGCTGACGACTAGCTGAGTGGATGGACATTGGCCTGGGGCATGACCGGGCTTCTTTCAGGCAGCCTCCTGGCTGGCACATCCTAGGGCATGGAGCCCCTGACCGGCAGCTGGTCCCAGAGAGTCACAAGTCTGTGATGGGCAGGCTGACCTTGCAGATCTCCTTGGCCCCCCGGGGGTCTGCTGTCAGGCTACAGGTTGGTTGGTGCCTGTGGGTCCACGGGGGCCCTGAGCACCCTCTCGGACATCTTCAGCTGTGGCCTGAGCCTTGCTGTGCTGAGTCCTTCGGCTCTGCAGACAGAGTGTTTGGCTTTGCTGTTGGCAGGGCTGTATTTTTGGCCAAGGTGTTTGTGTCAGTTCACCTGTTCCCGCTGCTCTCAGAAGCCACCCACAGGAAGGACTAAAGTGGAATTAACACACCTTCATGGGGGCACTTGGGGTCAGCAAAGGAGAAGCTACTTAGCAAAAAACAACAAGTAACATTTAGTAAAAGTATAAAAACAGGCGTGGAAAATGTATATGCCAGCTCCCTTCCTCTGAGGATGGAGTGGTGTGGGGGAGCGAGGGGGGCAAACTTCTAGCTGTGTTTGTGATGATTTATTCATTCATATGTAGAAGAGATCGAAACAATGATGAAAAATATTAAAATTGTTCGCTCTGGAAGGAAGATACATGGTGTTTGCCATATTATCTTCAGTGCTCGTCTGTGTGTTTAAAATATTCCAGAACTAAAATGACTTTTTAACTAGAGCACAGGAGGACGCTGTCAGGCCTCAGCCCTCCCCGAGTTCCTCTCCACCTGCCTCTGCCCACCCTCTGCCGCGTCCCCTGTCCACTATCGTGACAGTTTGGCTGCTCGTCTCCCAGGCACGCTCGCACGTTGCCCCACGCGTCCTTCCCAGACCGTCTAAGATCAGTGACTCACTGCAAGGCGGGAGTTCATCTCATGCATCCTTGGGCAGTGGGCAGCCCTGGGAAAGCAGACGTCCTTGGGCAGCGGGACTTACTCAGATCGGACCCTGATTCTGTGACTTCCTGACGAGGGACTTACCCTCTCTGGGTCTCGGTTCTCCCGTCTGTAAGATGGGTTTCAGCAAGGACCAACTAAAATCTACAGAAAGAGTCTGGCACGTGACGCGTGCCAATTAGCACTTGTTGACTGAGTGACTTGGGATGATTGACAGATGAATCTGAATCCTGGGGATGGCATAGCAGCACACTGAGCATGCAGAAGTTTTTATTTTTACCTCCAAAGGGCCCATATATTGTCTCAGCTGAAAACGATGACACTCACCCTCACAAAGCGTACGGTCCAGGCGTTCCCTCTTCGTGTGCCAGGTGCAGCAGGTCTGTGGTTTAGTCAGCAGCCTTGGGGGCTGGCCTGGGGGTGTGCAGGCTGGAGTACCTGCTTTCCTGTCAGCACCCCTAACTCTCCTCCTGTGTTGGGGGTCCCTGAGGCCACCCCTGGGTCAGTGATCTGCCAGGAGGACTCCTAGGATTCAGCACGTAGCTGTACTCTCATTAGGATTTCTTACAGTGAAAGGATACAGAACAAAATCAGCCCAGGGCACTGGCCCCTGAAGCGGAGTCTGGAGGAAACCCTCTCCCAGTGGGGTCACCGCAACACACTTAATTCCTCAGCATCAGATTGTGACAATATGTGTGAAGTGTCATCCACCACAGAGGCTCATTAGAGACTCAGCACCCAAAGATCTTACTGCAGCTGGTCACACATCTGCATAGCACATCCTGCATTTCAGGCTCCCAGAAGGAAATCGGGAGTTCAGCCTACGCCAGAATGTTCAAGCAAACAGAGTGTTTGTGTAAACAGTGAACCACTCTGGTTAGTCAGGGAACGGTGGGAATGCTTCCGAAACCCAAGTTGCCAGCTACCAGCCAAGGGCCAGCTCTGCAGCAGATCTTGCTAAGGACAGCGGTCTCAGGTTGGCTACGTGAGCTCTTTTCTGTGCACCTTCTTCTGCAGATCACTGTGGAGGACTATGAGCAGGCTGCCAAGAGCCTGGCCAAGGCCCTGATGATCCGGGAGAAGTATACCCGACTCGCCTATCACCGCTTCCCACGGACCACAGCCAAGTACCTGGGTCAGCCACAGGCGGACACAGCACCCCCGACAGAGGTCCTCCCAGGTACACTGCTGGGCTGCAGGTGGGGTTTCGAGTGGGACGTGGCCAAGAGTTGGTCAGGACATTTCACTCGCTGGAGGCATTTCCCTGGATGGTGCTGGGAGGGCGGGGCCCTGATGCCAGTCTCTCCTGCTGAGTTTGCTGGCTTCCCCAGGGTTGAGTCTGTGTGCCGCACCCCGCATAGGGCTGCGCTGTGGGAGTTGGAGAGAGAGGAAAGACAGTCTGGATTTTGGAAGTTTTCCAGGGAAACAGGCAGTCTCATGTTGGGTATTTGAAACAACACGGTCAGCCATTAAATGCCTCACTGGCGGTGGGGTTGGGGTAAGTATAGTGGGCATGTTCCAGGGCAGGAGAAGTAGGTTCTGGAGTCAAACCTACTTTCTTATATTCTGACCTAAGCTCTGGCACTTTCTTGGGCAAGGTATTTCCCCAAACCTCAGTTTCTCCAGCTGTAAAATGGGAATACTGACAATGTCTATCCTCTGGGCCTCCAAAGAGCATTATGTGAAGGAATGCAGGCGAAGTACTCAGCGCAGTTCTGGCATCTAGTGCGTGTTCGATAACTGGCAGCTTTGATTATGCTTCGGAGTTCCGAGGGGGGAGGTCAGTGAGAGTAGGATGGTTTCTGGAGGGATCCGTTTGGCCTGCAAAGGGCCCAGGAGCAGCAGCGACTGTAGGAAAGCAATGTGAATGAGGACTACAGGAAACCTCTATACTGAGAGTTGGTGGGGGGGACCCAACAAGGGCCTGGTGATCTTTGCCAGGGCCTGTGAATGGGCTGCCCCCTGCCCCCTGGGTGTAGCTGGTGCATCCCTGGCTTCCTCGAAGCTCTGAGACCTGGCCTGGGAGCATCTGTTACCCCCGGGGGCCCTGGGTGCATTCCAGCCCTTCTGCACCCACTTCCCTGTCCGACTAAGGGAAGTTGGTAACACCTGCCATGTTTTGGGAAAGGGCAGATGGGAATGGCTGTCAAATGTGTACTTTCTACAGAACAGAGTACCCAGGGGTCCTGGGCATGAGTGTGGTGTGGTGGAGGCTGTGGCTTCACCCAGGCGGTTGTACTGCCTGTGTCCCGCAGGCCACTGGCACATTTTAGGGACTCCTGAGCATCCTGTGGCCATGCCTGATGGGGGCACCTCAGTTCCCAGCTCTGATGCCTGACATCTGCACCAGGTGCAGTCTGCTCCGAGCACTGATGGGGGACTCCCAGGCAGGGCACCCCACCGTGGTTGCTTCCTTTGATGAAGACTCCAGGGTTTCCTCCTGCCTGGGCTGGTGTCCGGGCAGCTGGACTGTATGTGGGGTTGGCTGATGTACAGAGGGGAAGCCTCCAGGTCCACTGCAATTAAGCAGAACCTGTTCCTTGGCCAGAGAGAGAGCCTATGAAGAGCCGGGAAAAGTCATCATGAGAATAATGCCCTATAATTTATGAGTCTGGCGTTGCATTTACAAAGCATCTTCCTGTACCCTCTACTGCCGCCCTCACAACAGGCTGTTAAGGCAGGGGGGTATCATCCTCAGATGAGCAGAAAGGATCAGAGGTAAAGTGGTTTGCTCAGTGTCTCATAGCTGGGAAATAGCCAGGAGTACTTTTCTGCCTGCCGTGGGCTAATTCACCCCATAGTGGTGGGGACAGACATCTCTGCCGTTGGCATTCTCTGCTGTCTGGGACACAAGCCCTGGGCTGTGCTCCTCTGGGGACGGAGCAGGGGGCTTTCTCACCTAGCCCCTTGGCCTCCCTGGGCTCAGGAAGATGTGGGAGGACTGGGGCAGTCATACTCCCTGAGTTCCCAGCTGCTGTCCGTTCTCTTATTAGAAGACACAGCTTCCGTTTGAGAATGCTTGCTGACCCTGAAGTGCCCAGGAGGCTTTATCTCATTTTAGCTGAATTAAAAAAAATCTGCCAGCCGTGTTCCAGGGACTGCTGTAGGAAATGAGGATCCAGCAGAGAACAAAACAAACATACACTACCCAAGACAACTAAGTAAAACTATTTTACATAGTAGTAGGTGCTAGAGAAGCAGAATAAAGCAGGGAAGGGGGTGTGAGATGCCAGGGTGGGGGGGTTAGGGGGTGGGGGGTAGTCGGGTTTTGTATAGGATGACCAGGAGAAGCCTCACCGAGAATGTGACTTTTGAGCTCACATGAGCTCAGGAGGTCAAGGGCACTTGGCCATCACTCAATCCTGTTTTGCAGACTTCCACCCTCTCCCACTGCCCCAGGAAGACCCTTACTGTCTAGATGATGCTCCCCCGAACCTGGGCTACCTGGTCCGCATGCAGGGGGGCATCCTCTTCGTGTATGATAACCAGAAGATGCTGGAGCACCAGGAGCCCCACAGCCTGCCCTACCCTGACCTGGAGACCTACACGGTGGACTTGAGCCACATCCTGGCCCTCATCACTGATGGCCCCACGTAAGCCTGCTTTCCCCCAGTCTGCCTCTCCTTGTATGGGTGCTCTTCTGTAGGAAAGGGGCTGGGGGAAGCCGTCTAGGTCACCCCTTTGCTCTGGGTGTTCCTGCCCTGAAACCATACCAGAAAGAGTGGTTTCCCCTTTACCCAGTGCTCTGTGGGTTTCTATAACAGTTCTCCATCACAGGCTGGCATATTCTTAGAGCTGGTCTCACCTGTCATGCCTGCACGGAGATGGAGCTTCTGTTTGCTGGTGGCCACCTGTGTACCTTAGAATGGCTGTCACCCCTCCTCCTAGGCACAGTGACAGCCTTGCAGTTACCAGCCCAGGCCATTCCTGTAGATGGTGGAGGTGTGATGAAGACTTGCTTCTGGTGTTGGGTTTTCTGTGTTTCTGGAGGGGACAGTGCAGGGAGTCTGGGAGCTTTGCACCACGACACCCCTGGGATGCTTGTGGGCTTGGCTTGTACTAACCTGGCAGGAGGTTGTCTTCTTGAATTTGGCCCCTCACTTTTGGGTGGGCATTTAAGCTCATCAGCCATGGTTGTCCAGCATGACTGGAGGCCGAGTGGCTGTGCCGAAGGGCCTGGGGGAGGGAGAGGGTGCTGGTTACCCCTGAGGAACATCTCTCTTGCCCTGCCTTTTGGGTTTTGCTGGGAATGGGCCTGAGGCAAGGGAGGAGAATGGTCCCAACAGGGATGGGCAGGTGGCTTCTGCCCCTCACTGATCTGAGGGCAGATAAGATGTGAGGGGGGAGGGCAGTTCCTGAGAGGCTTGCCTCAGGCAGTGTGAGGACCTTTGAGGGAAAACCTCGAGAAAGGCGAAAGACAGTGAGGATGTGGCTGTTAAGGTGAATCCTGCTGGGCACAGGGCCTGGGTGAGATGACCTTTGAAATCCCTTGTGACCCTGAGGCTCTCCTGCACCTCTCTGGGACTCTTTGTGAAAGCCTGAGAGGGCGCTAACAGAGCTGCTGTGGGTGGGGGCCCAAGGAAGCAGGTGGCACGAACTGCGGTTGAAGGTTCCGTTTGGCTGTGGACACAGGCGTGTGGCCAGGCATCCGGGCTGGGCGTGGGGTGGCGGTTGGCCTCAAGCAGTGAGCACCCCCACCCTGATGGGTTTTTTTGCCAGCTTGGTGGGGGCCTGGGTTTTAGCAGAGATTTATGTCTTAGTAACGAACATCTCCTCTGCATTCCCCATCTGCCCACAGTGCAAACCTCAGAGTCCAGAGGTCCCTGGGTCTCGGGGTCTGGGGAGGCCGTTTGGTCAGACGGTGATTTCTCTGCACACCAAGGGGGGCAGGTCACGCCTGAGAGCCTGACTGTATTATTGGTCTCCTGGGCAGAAGTTAAATTCCTTTCAAGGAATCGAAGACGGCTGAGGGTAGATGGGAGGAAAACAAAAGGAAAGGGTGAAAGAGGGAGATTTCATTGAATGTCCACTCTGCTCAGAGGCAGGCCCTTCACATGCATAAACCAATTTAACCTTCCCGTTAATCTTGGGCACTGCCAGCCCTGTATTTGTTCCTGGGAAGTAGAGGTTCAGGATCAATTGCCTAAGCGCGTGCAGTTACAAGTCAGCGAACCTGTATGAGGTTGCAAAGTCAGCTCCACTGCCCTGGGCCAGCTGCCCGCTCGTTTCATAGAGCGCGTGGATGCAGTTACACAGCTCGGGTGGGCTGGCGGGGAACCTCTTCGCCCTCCCTGCTCCATCCTGACCTTCCACCTGAGGTCGGCCCCGCACGCATCGGAGGTCCCCAAGCCGGAGAGCTTGACTCGACTTCTCACTCTGGTATCTCCCCTTCCCGATCTGCAGGAAAACATACTGTCACCGGCGACTGAACTTTCTGGAATCTAAGTTCGGCCTTCATGAGATGTTAAATGAAATGTCTGAGTTCAAAGAGTTGAAGAGTAACCCCCACCGAGACTTCTATAATGTGAGAAAGGTGCGTTCGTGGGCCAGTGTGCAGACCCTTTCCAGTCACCCCCTCAGCCCACTGGCATGTGTGGAGCCCGTCTGGGGTTGGCCGTCTGTGCGGCCTTCCTTGGGCAGAGCGGTGTGATGTGATGTGCAGAAGACGGGCGTGCTGCCTTCTGTGCATTGGGCACGATGCCTCCGACGGTGCTGGGGACCCGTGCTGTGTATCTGTTGGAGTGAAGCCCTCTTGCTTGGAAAATAGACAGGTCCTCTTCATTGGTCGTGAGTTGAAGCCAGTTACTGGGAAGGTAGAGGATGTATTAAATTCATCATGGAGAAAAAAGGCTGACTCCTTTGGACTTGGGAGTTTGTGCTTTCGCTTCCTTTGGTGTGTTTAAAAAGCACATGCTCCCTCCCTGCTCCTTTGAGAGAGCGTGGCCTGGGCTCACGTGGTAAATGACTTTGGTCTCTGGCTTTCCCATTTTTTTCCACTTAATATACAGTAAGGCAAGGGATCAGCACTAAGCATGGGACATTTAATGTTGAACAACAGTCACTTCCTCACCACAAGAAGTTCCCAGTCAATTGTGACAGGAGCGGCTTTGGGAGAGGTCGGAACTGAGATGATTTAAAGAGTAGGATTTAGCCAGGAAGAGGGTGGGGTCTGGGAAAGGAAGTGATGGCATCCCAGGC